>JABBWF010000292.1:0-42715 GCA_016647645.1 Suillus variegatus | reverse complement strand
GCTTTACGAAAAGTTTGGCAAGCACAGTGTTGAATATTACTATCAAGAAATTATGCAGAAGTCATGTCTCGTCACTCAGAAGCGAAGTGTTAACCGCTGGAATGCCTTTCTTTCTGGTAAACTTAAGAAGCACAACGAGGGTATGTTTTTTTGCAGGATGTTCAAAGGTTCATTTACTAGTTATAGCTCACGATGTGGCATTATAGAACGTGAAAAACAGGGCTTAAGCAAAGAAAAAGTCGATGTGATTGTAGCGGAGGTTTCGGCTCAGTGGAAATGTATGAATAAGGAAGAATGTTCAGATGCTACTGACAATCTCATGCAAAGTCTCGGTGACCAGCGCGAAATGAAAGATTTGGCCCTTCACAATGTACCTTTGAATGCCTTCCAAGATGGCAGGAAGACTCTCGACTCAATTGATCGCGAGGTTTGTTTTATTTTAGTTTAATACGAAGTCCTGCATCACTAACAATAAAGCTCAGCTATCAGCACTAAATGCCCGTACAGGAATGGAGATCTTATTATTTGCAGTTCGCTCGGACGTTGAGCATTTCAATCAACCTCATATCTTTCAAACATCACACGCTTCTGCCTTCTTTGATGCCTGTCTTGGAACTTCTGTGGGCAATATAGCCCTTCATCTTGAAGGTTTCAGCATCGCCGGTGTACAGGGTATGGCAAAAACTCATGTTCAGGAGGTCCTTGAATGGAAGAAGAAGACTGGTGAACTCATTCACAACAAACTTCGTGAGTTGAACACGCTTTCACTTCTACTTCCATTACTAACAAAAATATACTACAGAGGAGACAGCCGCGCCCGTCAAGATATCGAGGATGTACTACGTCAACTTTGACGACAATATTACATCGAAGCACCATATTGTGTTGAAGAATTGGCCGCTCTCAAAGTTCTGCTGCCCGGGTGACATCAGCTCTCTCAATGAACTCAAAGTTTTATTCTATGCTTTTGACACCGGCGCTACCTCTTTTCAGAAACTTACGGATGCCGAGTATGACCAATGGTCAAACGAGTGTTTCCAAGCGGCATTAGCAAAGCAAAATGGGTGCACAACTGAAGACATGCCTAACGTCGATGAACAGGATGAGGGAGCGGGAGCGGGAGGGACAGGGAATGATCGTGCGGCGCTATCTGAGACTGAGAGCAACGCAATTGTCGAAGCGGCTCCTAAGCGCGGGACAAAGCGGAAGGCTGCTGAGCCCATCAACACAGTCACCGCTAGCTCGGGGGCTGCACTTCTGGTGCAGAAGAGACTGCGTGCTCCCAGGAAGGACAAGGGTGTTCCCCGTGGCCCAAGGAAGAAGAAGACGGCCCAACTTACAGCTCCTCCTTCCCCTGATGCGAGTATTGTGTCCCCCACTGCAACCCAGACCCCCTCAAACCCTTCAACCACACCCATTACACCATCAGTGTCTCCTTCAGCAACTTCGTCAGCCGAGCCTTCCATCTGAGATCACAGGGCCCCTTCAAACCCTTCCACCACGCTTGCGCCATATGCCGAGTCCATTCGAGAGGCCCTTTTCTTTGACCGTGACATAGCGAAATGGAGGGATAGATGGTACGGGAGTGGGTGGAGAGAGCAATGTTAGTTCCGCAGAAATCGTGTTGTCGTAGTAATAATAAAACATCTGTGGAGTATTTTCAGTGTGATTAATGGAAAGAAAAAAGAAGAAAACGCTGGACATCGTTGCAAACGATGAGCACAAGGGAGCTCGGATGATGCTGACAGTGTTGGCGGCTAGAAAGATGCAGCGAGCGCACCTGACAATTACCTAGTGTCATACGCCAACGTGGTTCCTTATAATGAAAAGTTCTGTAAAAATATGTTATAAATTAAGAGGAATATGGTGCTCATTGTCGTCAACGATGAGCACGAAGGTTTCGGATGCTGCCGACAACAGCTGCGAGCGTAGTTGCCTAGAATGGTATGTTTGTGATGGCCAAACATATGGTGCCTGCCGCTGACAGCTTTGTTTCTCTGAAGTCTAAATATTCAGCATTTAGTGAGCTAAATACTGGCAGTGTAGGGTATTAACGTATTCTTAGCTAACTAGCCTGTCGCACCCGGGTGGGAATACCAAGCTATTTAGGTTAGGATTATGTGAGAACGAGGTGAAGAAAAAGACCACTATGAGTGAGCAGGCCCAAATAGGAGCAGATAATCATATATATGGAAGGATGCATGGTGATTTAGTTGCACAGAGAAGGTGGGGTGAATTTTCTGGCATAAGCAGTAATATGCAAGCGATAGGCTTGAGTCCTTCTCAATGTCATTGTTCGTGTACAAGCAAGATACACTGTACTGACTAATTCCATAGTGTGATTGAGGATGGTTTTGAGGCAAACAGCAAGTTTGTCAGAAGAATGTGATGTGCCAGCTCCCCACAAGCTCATGAGGGCGATGTGAAGATAGATCATGATAAGGGATCACCACTCATCAGCCTTAATTGTCCCAGCAGATGCCTCACCAAAATTCTTGGGGACAGAACCAAGCCAAGTGGGTATGGTCATATCATGGATGTCATTACAGATTCAATCAAGTACTTCTGCTGTCTTGAATGAACCTTTTGAGGGGCCACTAGAGGTTGTCTGTGACACTATGAAGTATGTGTTAGAGAAATTGATGGCAAGAAACATCATAGCAAACAGCTTACTCAATTAACAAGAGCCTTGACATAGTCAATCATCAGTATTCTGCCAACTTTCCAGGGCATACAATGTAAAGAATTGTAGGCAAATCTCAATGGTCCAGAATTTTTATGAGACAGAGAGCTTTTTAGCTTATCAAGGCATTTCTCCAGTTGATTATCATTGTCAGAACCTACATGAGATATGAGGAGGGTGTGAATCACAGATCTTTGTATTACCTCTTTGGCTGTCATTGTCCCAGGAGGTATTTCACCAAAGTCACATGCAAATGCCAGGGAGGCCGATGTTGATGTGGTCGACTCTGAAGTTAAACTGAGAAGATGTTAGGTGTGGTGTTGCACCAAGCCCTCCAATATGTAGTGGATCAGATCAATGACAAGTTGCTGGGAGGGGTCCCAGTATGGTAAGCACCAGAGTTCAGAATTGCGCACACTGACCTGCACCAAACTGGTTCAGTGCATGGACAACTAATACTCTTCCATGAGTCCTATACCCCAGACTTCACTATGAAACCATTTTTCCCTTTGAACTGAAGTCATACTGAGGCTAGGGAATATTTTTCGTCTTTTTCTTCATTTTTCAAGTTTGTACGCGAGTGGACTGAATATTTTTGTACATTTAATTCTGCGATGAGTTTTGCTTAGTCAGCCATGAGGATGACCCAGAAAGATTCTTACACATATCAGGTGACTGTGAAAAATATGTTTGCATAAGGTCACCCTGTGGGAAAGCTTACAAATCCTTAAATACACATCTTGATTATTCTATTATGTAACGAGGAACGAGTGGAGGAATAGAATGTAGTCTTTGCGCAAGCGACGGATGCAGTACGGACTCTTCCTTTCGTACTGCGACGTCCTCGTGTTTTCAGCCTAGTCGTCCTCGACAACTTCGTATCTCATCCTTTTCTTTTCTTTTATCATCAGCTATTGATTTCTCCTTTTCTCTTAGATCATCGTAATTCACAGATAAACTAATCCAAGCAACCTTTCGACTCACATCAGTATCACATGAACCGTATATTGGCCGACCCGGCGCTCGAAGCGCAGCCGAACTTCGAGTTCCCTGCATACGCGGCTTGGCTCAATGCCATCATCGCAGGAGGACCCACCAGAGAGGCGGCCCTCGAGCAGATGGCAGAGAGTTGGAGGCTGGAATGCCAAGAACGTATCATTCTATGGCAGCAGCAATCTGAAGAAGATCTTCGAGTTCAGCGAGAACAAGAAGATCAAGAACGCACCGCAAAGGAAGCCGAAGCGGCCGAAGAACAGCGAGAAGCAGAGAAGAAGAAGCCCAAAATCAACGACTTTGATACCGAAGCCATCGTGGCAGACGTTCTCATTCCTTGCCCTTCGCAGTATGCGCTGCAGAAGATCAAAAGCATGGAGTACGTCGAGCTATGGTACTTTAGTCCAGAAGGGTGCCGGGAGGCTTTAGACAGTTGCAGATCCACAGCGGAGGATTCCTTTGGTTTGGCGAAAGTTGATGGGTACGTTGCGTTCAAGCCGATGGCATCATTCAAGGCATTGCAGAAAGCGCTACAAGACCATGACCTTTCTTGGCGTCAATTCGACATGGCGAAGACGAGCTTCCTTATCCATATCGACAAATGTGGTTGGCCAGACAAGCACCAACAAGCCTTAGCGCTTTTCTTCACTCTCATTACCAACCACGAGCACCGAATGCGCACTCGTGGTGAGAAGACCTTACTTCGTTACGCAGGGTTCGTCAGACGGGAATGGCACGACCGTCTGGCTCAGAACCAAGGCTTCAACATCGGGATTTTCAACAGCGCTCTGTACAACACCCTCTCGGATGATGTCTGGGAAGCGGAATGTGATGAGAGCATCAAATTGGTATATACTTCTGCAAAGTCATCATTCCGCGACTAACAGGTTTATGCTTTCGTTTCTTCCATGCTCCCATCTATGTGTATCCATTACCACGCTCGCTTCCCTCTTCCACGCTGCCATCCATTACGCTATCCTTCGGGACCTTCTTACTTCTGGCTCCGCTGCCATCAACAAACCTGCTTATCATGCTGCTTGCTCCCACTGCTGTCGCCCTCGCGTGCACATATCGCTACCCAACTTCAACACCCATCAGCTGCAGAATTCCATTGCTGCACCAAACATTCACGCTCGATCCCACGGCCGTGAAGCGAACTCAAGCAGAGGGAAAGAGCCTTCTCCTCCTACCTTGGACAATCGCTACCATCCATATCGCACACCCGCCGCCGGCCAGCCCAGCAGGAAATCATCGAACAACCAGCAGTCTTTTCCGTCAAGCACAGGTCAGTCCGGACCAGCCGCCTGTGCTCTATGCCTTGGTCGATTCTGTCACAACATCCACAAATGCACATCAGAGTTCCTTTGGGACAAGCGGACCAAGACGCGATGCTGCCGCAACACCGAAGGCCACATCACCAATCCCGAAGGGCGCGAACTGTGCTACGACTGGCAAAGGCCCAGGGGATGCTCAAGCAGCTCCAGTCTCACGTGCACGAGTGTTCAGGGTGCGGTGCCAAGGATCATGGCGCTCAAGACTGCCCTCAGGGAGAGAGAATCCAGAGCACTCACGCCGTATAACCCAGAGGCATGGCTCTTATATCTCAAGTCCGCAAACCTTCTGCTTAAATATGCGCACATCCCCAACGGCTTACAGTTTGGCTTCATGGGAAGCGTCCCTCCCATTTCTTTCACTTACACTCCTTCTAATAGTCCTTCTCTCATTGAACATCACTCTGCTTTCGCTACTATACTCCATCGTGAATTTTCCACCGGCCGATACATCGGTCCGCTATCTAAATCAGAAACCGAAACTCTTATTGGACCGTTTCAATCAGCACCACTATCCATGGTTCCGAAACCAGGTAAGCCGGGCAGATTCCGCGTGGTCCAAAATCTTTCATTCCCTCTACACCCATCCCCAACTATATCATCTATTAATTCGTCTGTCGACTCTGATTTATATCCATGCACATGGGGTACCGCCGCCACCATTTGCCTTCTCGTATGGTCCCTCCCTCCAGGTTCTCAAGCCGCAGTTTGCGACGTTGCGGAAGCTTATCGCACAATCCCACTCCATCCGTCCCAATGGCCGGGACTGGTTGTCAGAACCGGACTCGAAGACTTTGCCATTGATTCTAGTTTTTGTTTTGGCTTCACCGCCTCTGCCGGAACTTATGGCGAGGTGGCTGATGCAGGAGCGGAAATTTTTCGTTCTCAGGGCGTTGGCCCGATTTCAAAGTGGGTCGACGATCATTTATTCATACGCATTCTTCGTAAGCACCTTAACAGCTATAATAACCTCCGTGAGGCTCGGGCGTCCATCATCGCGAGAAACGGAGGGTTACTGGTGGATGGTGGCAGAAAGTGGTACAAGGGATCCGTCATGCCAGATGGACGAGTGGAGGAATTTGACGAAGACTTATCCTTTCCGATACTGGACTTATCATCCTCCTCGCCTCGTTCTCTCGAGGATGCCTTATTCACTTACTCTTTTGAAGACATCGACCGGCTATCGAAGCTACTGGGGATCCCATGGGAGCTTGCAAAGGACATTCTCTTCTCACCATGCGCACCATTCATCGGTTTCCTTTGGGACCTTTCGGCGCGCACCATATCAATTCCGGACAACAAGAAAGAGAAATATTTGGCCGCCATCCTCAAGTGGGAGGCACAACGAACGCACACCTTGCAAGAGGTCCAGCAACTATATGGCAAGTTGCTACATGCCTCCTTGGTACTTCCAGTGGGACGAGCATACCTCATATCGCTGGAGGCCATGCTACCTACCTTCCGTGATCGTCCGCACATGCCACGTACCCCTCCAAAAACCACCGGCGACGACCTCCGCTGGTGGAAAGCCAACTTCGCTCAACCAACCATATCCCGCACCATCCCAGGACCAGTCGAGGTCATTGACCCCTCAGCTTACTCGGACGCTAGCTCAGGCACTGGCGTCGCGATATGGATCAACGGCCGCTGGCGGGCATGGCGTCTCCTCCCTGGTTGGAAGGCCGATGGCAGGGATATCGGTTGGGCAGAGGCCGTCGGGATGGAGTTTCTTGTCATCGCAATCCTTACTCAATGCGCAGAAGGTAGCTGCATCAAAATATTCGGCGACAATCGCGGCGTCGTCGAAGGCTGGTGGAAGGGCCAGAGCCGGAACAAAGCCACAAACGATGTCTTCAAGCGAATCCATGAGCACGTCGCAGCCACGCAATGCACCATCCTCACTCGTTACATCCCCAGCAAACACAACCCTGCCGATGGCCCTTCTAGAGGTGTCTTCCCGTCCCTTAACCTCCTCCTCCCTCCCATCCAGATCCCATCAGCGCTCGAGCGCTTCATCGCCAACTTCGATGACCCCACACTCCCTCATGAACGCAGCCCTTGTAATGCAAAGGTCGAAACGTACTCACCTCCAGCTTCGCGCAGGCCCATGCATCACCAATCAACCAGACTCAACGACGAGTTCAGGCGCCAAGGCGAAGAGCTCCTCAAAGCGGCGCAAACTTAGTAAGCACGTTTCATTCATCGTGCATCACAGCACCTGAAGGGGCAATCCCTTCACAGCCTATACTACTGATCCCACCCTTAACACCTCTATCCTACGTCCGCACTGCCCAGCCAAAGATCGGCTCCGTCTCTGGCTTCCCTCGAACCCTCGACTAGCGACAACGTCCCTTCCTCACGCGGATGCCCAGCAGATACAAAATGTAATGATACATGCTTGGGCGCGCAGCACACAAGAGACTTATGGCAGTGGCATCCTCGCATACCACATCTACTGCGACTCCAAGTCAATCGCAGAGGATCTGAGAGCCCCCGCGTCATCTGAATTAGTTTCCGCATTCATCTCTGACTTAGCAGGCTGTTATTCAGGCAAAACGATCACTGGCTACGTCCACGGAGTGCGGGCATGGCATATTTTGCATGGGATAAAGTGGTCGCTCGAAGAAGACCAGATTGACGCACTGTTAAAGGCAGCAAAGAATCTCACTCCCGCGTCGTCGAAACGAAGGAAACGGCAACCGTACACGATAGACTTCATGACCAATCTTTTGCAGAAGTTGAATCTGAACGATCCCATTGACGCGGCCGTAGGCAGCTGCTTAACTACGGCCTTTTATTCCATCGCTAGAGCCGGAGAATTCACTGTTCCCAACCTAACTTCATTCGACCCCGCCGCCCACGTGAAACGCAGTGACATCCGTCACGAGAAAGACCGCAATGGTCTGGATACCACAGTCTTTCACCTCCCTCGCACAAAAACATCGCACAATGGCGAGGACGTGTTCTGGGCCAAGCAACAAGGCATCACGGACCCAGAAGCAGCACTGGAGAATCACCTTCGTATCAATGATCCTCCGCATCAAGGCGCCCTCTTCTCCTACAGATGCAAGAACGCTCACCGGCCTCTAACGAAGGCAAAATTCACATCACGTCTCACTCAAGCAGCTAAAGACGCTGGTTTGAACCCTTTGCAGGGACATGCCATTAGGATTGGAGCCACGCTTGAGTACCTCCTGCGGAATGTCCCGTTTGACGTCGTCAAAACGATGGGACGTTGGGCTAGTGACGCGTTTCAACTTTATCTTCGCAATCACGCCCAAATTCTCGCACCTTACTTACAAGACAACCCAGCCATCCAGAATGAATATTTGCGCCTTTCAATGCCACACGTACGCTGATCAATGTGTGAGTCCCCGTCCACCTCCTACTATCATGGGAATCCGCGGTTCGCTCGATGCGTCGTCGGACTCCTATTAGTTTGGGAGTCGCAGCTCACCTCTCTTTCACAGGGACAGCAGATCGGGACCGGAAGGCGCTGCGCGCCTTCGCCCAAATAGCTCAGAAGCATCTGTACAGCCAGGTCTTAGTCTTTCGTATATCGGAGTAGCATTACCAATGATTATCGTAACCTTTTGAATCTACTCGCATCTCAGCGACCCACAAAGAATAAAAATCACGAGCTACAGCAAAAAACTGTGGACAAATCCGGACTCGAACCGGAGACCCCCCGCATGCTAAGCGGATGTGATAACCAGCTACACCATATGCCCTACGAACTGTAACAGACATTTGACTGCTTTGATGCCATTGATATGACTGATCGATTTCTCGAGCTTGGATATTTGAATCGATCAACTTGAACAATATCCACGATGGCTGGTACGATGACGATCAAACTTGTATTCAGCGGTGGACTCGAGTTGCTATTTGGCAACGAGCGGAATCTATCGGTTCTCATCCCTTCATTTGTGCCATCTGATAACTCCACTCACTCTTCTCCGTCCTCATCTTCATTTACTTCACCACCATACAACGACACGCCCTCCACGGGAGAGACGAAGGCAGCAGATCTGGAGTACTTGATTTATCACCTTCGTGATCATTTACTCAAAGAGCGCCCGGAATTGTTTATGGAGAATGGGACGATGTGCGCTGTCTCTGTTTCTACCGAATCTTTACCTCATACTAGTCTCTCTAGCCGCCCAGGGATACTTGTGCTGATTAACAACACGGATTGGGAGCTTGAAGGGGAAGGTTCCTACCAACTTCGCAATAACGATGAGATCGTTTTCATCTCAACACTACATGGCGGATGAGGAAATTGGTGTAGCATCGAGAGAACCACGAGATATGTTCATGACGTCGGGTTGGGGATGAATAAGGTCCTCTTATGGCTGAATATCCCGCTAGCAATCATTGGCACGGGGCCCGCTTCTATAGAAGTGGACGAAACGCGTTGTTTCGCACCCCCAGCTCACAACAGTATGTACATCTCCTGTACATCGCCTACTTAGATGTGGGCTACAATCGCCCTTCCTGTCAGGAATGAAGCGACACATGCCGGCGCGAGAACTGGCTAGTGGGCTCGAATGACTGCCTGATGGTAGATGCTTTATAACATATACATCAGTCTATGATCATAAGGGAGAAAGAAATGATTACATACATAGTTGAACCGCTAAACCTTTACCGTTCTAGCCTGCTGGACATATTTCTGCATGAGCACAACCACCCTCTTGAGGTTCTGACTCATCTTTGCCGAAGTAGGAATGACATCGAGTATGCGCTCGCCGTCCGGCGTCTTCACGATCATCTCTGTCTTGACGTACTCCTCGAGCTTTCCCAGCTTTTTACGCGCCTCCTCGACCGCGTCCTGATCCCCTTCGCCACCCAACAAGTCCGCTTTGTTCGCTATAACCATATGAGCTTTGTCGCTCATTCCTGGTTGGTATTTCTCTAGCTCGTCTTTCAAGTCTCTGAGCTCATCCCATGGTTCTGGGCGAGATAAGTCCACAACATAGACGAGTGCGAGGGATCGTTCCATTGAGCGCAGGAAGGAATGACCTAGACCAACATTTTCTGATGCACCGGATATGAGCCCAGGATTGTCTGCGACCGTGAAGCGAAAGGTCTCATGAACATCAAAGTCGTGACCTGGTTCTATGTCAGGCCGGGGGGAATCAGGTGAATTGTCTTCTAAGCGCAGTTGTTCTTGGACATTTTCTATGTCGGAAAGTTCGCGCTCCCGGAGGCGCTCTTCCTCAATAGCAGTTTCATCGAAAATATTTTCACCCTGAAGGGCGCCTTCGAATGTTCCATCTTCTGCTACACGAATTACACCAACAATGGGGTTAAGTGTAGTAAACGCATAGCCAGCAACTTCGGTCTTCGCCCGACCGCCAGTCAACGCGCGAAGAAGAGTGCTCTTGCCCGCGTTCGGCATCCCGACAAGTCCAATATCCGCGAGAATCTTGAGTTCGAGGTATAACGTTAAACGCTCACCCTCGTGTCCCCGGGTTGCAAATTTGGGTGAACGGCTGATGGGTGACAAGAAATGCGGATTGCCCAACCCACCATTGCCACCCCGCGCGACAATATGTCCCAGCCACTCCTGCTGGCCCATTCCAAGAGGTGCATCATCGGAAATCACGACTTCCCCCGTCTTGTCCAAGTCGAGATTGATAGGTGATAGCAGCCTCTGTTTCCTAGCCCAGCGCCTGGCTCTCTCCTCGCGGTAAAGAGCTGCCTCCGCCTGTTTGAACACATCACGATTGACATTATCATCCGCATACCGCGGATAATGCACCCATCTGTTATCCCGAAGCTTCGCATGACGTTCCTCGGGACTGAGTCCCTCCAGCCCCTCCTCCTCCGCTTCCCATTCATCCTTCGCGCGCCGTGAGTCGCCTGGAAGAAGTTCGCGTACCACTGTGCCTAGCGGAACTTTTATGATTGTTGGTGGTGCGTTTTTGCCGTTCTGCCATGTCCCTTGGCCATTTCCACCTGCGGCGCCTCGTACGCGTTTTGGGATGGATGAAAGACTGGTGAGATTGGGTGAAGGGAGAATATAGACGTCTCCTCCACGTCCGCCGCTACCACCTGAAGGAGGCCCCATGGGTTTCCATTTTTCTCGGTGGAAAGCAACGCATCCGTCACCTCCATTGCCTGCATGATGTTGAGTATGCATGAGTGAATTCAGACGTGTACACACCTCCTCGAACGTTGATTATAAGGTTGTCGAGGAAAGATTGACCCTGCGCGATGTTATTATCAGGTGGTACGCGTAGACCTAGAGGTGCAGCTCACCCCTTGTCTTCGCTTCCACTCAGTCTTTCGTTGCCGTCGAAGAAAATCCTGTAAGTTGTCTTCATCCTCTTGTGTCTCTATGGCAGCATTCGAAGCTTCCTGACGCGCTGCGCCACTGCAGTAAAATAGCCGTCTTTGTCTGAATAGAGACCTGCAAAATGGTCTTAACATACAAGCGATGAAGTTTCGAAGTAAAAATTGGGTGATCCTAAAGAAGTAAACATAAATTACAAACACTGAACAACCTCTATACATGTACAGTACTACTACTATGTAGTACACCGATTCAATATAGTCAATATATATTACAGTAGTACCATGTTTTTACAATCGGCAGAAGGTCATACATAATGTTACCTACACTAACAGTCCTTATAACTGAAGTATGAGCAAAATCGTAAGCTACAAGACATATACAAGCGTCAAAATTGTCTGATCGACTCGGAAGTACGTCTTTCAATGACATCCCATCACAATCTGTTTTCACTTTCATGTGCTGTCAAACCTAATAGATGGCTTGGTGTCAGTGCATGCACAGACCCTTCTCGTGGTCGTTCTGTTCGTAACTCGTTTCTTGAACTTGACGGGGACGCCGACTTTAGTGGCAGTTGTGGTGAGGTTATGAGCGTGGAGGTACTGATGCGCAACAATAGCGATGCGGCAGTTTTATCCTCGGGAGTGTACACTGGCGAGGACAATACTGTGTCGCTGGGACTCCGTCGTGGAGAAAAACCCAAAAAACAAGGTTGAATTTGTGTTCCCGACTGCGGAAGGATTGTACTCGGAGAAGGGAGGGTCAGAACGGGTGGAACTCCGGAGACGGAGGAGGAGCTCGTGAATATTGCGGAAGTTGGAGGTGTTGGAAGCTGTTGTGACGGAGACTTTGAAGAGCGCGGAACTGGCCGGGTAGATGGTGACTGGGACGAAGTCAGGGCTCTCCGAGTCCGAGTCCGAGTCCGTTCTTGCGAATGTGGAAGCCAGGTAGAGATGGATGGCAGGCGGGAGGATGAGTCCTCAACGGATCCCACTTCAGTCATTGCACCATCTTCCTGCTCGACGTCATGCTTCCTTCGCTTGGACCCTCTGGCGTCAGAAGAAGATGATTGGCAAATGCACTGCTTGCACCCATCTTCCTCGAGGCGCTTCACCTTCTCTGTCAGGTCCTGAAGATACGCCACCGTCCGTACCAGTATCTCAAGTTTGAATTCCTTTTCTCCTGCCTTCACCTTTCCTTTGCCCTTCTTACGTTCGTCGTCTTCATCCTCATCACTGGCCTCTACAGCTTCATTGACTCGCTTGTATTCCGCAGGCACAAGCTCTCTTAAGGCGGCCAGAGCATCATTAATTTTGGTGCGTCTGGCTTTTTCAATGAGCGAGTGATTGATCTTCCGCTGAGCTTCACGTGCTGAGCGTGAAAGCGCCCCAGGTTTGCGACCGCGACGTTTGAGTTGTGGTGCTGGAGTATCATAAGCGTCATCTTCGGCCTGGTCATCGCTGGAAATTGGGCTGGACAATCGAGGATTGTCTGACTGCGGAGGTATTGCAACAGCAGCGCCCGAAGCCGAACGCAAGCGCTTTGCCCTGCGTGGGGTGCTTTCAGCGTACATGTCCATCTCTGTTGGACCTTTGAGAGGTGCAATTGCAATGGGTCGGAAGAGATGCATATGACAGTTCATATTCTCATCCGCAAGGGCTTATGAACGACATGCGACACGTTTGTCAAGTGGTGATTGGCTGGGAGTGTGGACCCCGTAACGGATGGACAGCATCACAATGGCCTGTAATGCTCTTTATACAACGTGCCTATAATTACTGGCGGCCCTCTCGAAATCCCTCGCACGACTGGTTTGGAGCGATCTTATTGGCCCTTGGAAAAACGCACGTGTGCGAAAGGTTTAAGCGCCCACATCTTATCGACCTTCGACACAAGAGCATTTCCCAGCTCCGCAGTGGCTGGCTACGTGGAGGGAAATTCGCTGGTGGATCCACGAAATGCCGAGCATGCAATCCACGTACAATACCCATTTACAGTGAATTTCTTCCGCGTCACGGATACTCCTTCAGGGGTTTATGTCATTCAATATGTTATGGTACGTGAAATGGTGAAAGACTCGAAGGAAAAAGTCGTCCAGCTTTCTGGAGAGAATCTACAGACCCTCACAGATGCCAGCTATGGCTCATGCCGTTCTATTACGAAAGATCACAAGATACGACATCCAGGAAGATGACGCACGAGCACAATGATCATCGCGTATCAGCTTGCACATATGAATATTCACGATTGAATAACCCTTGAAGCTTTCTCAGGTAGCATCTTCTTCAAATAATTCAATTTCATGGATAGGATCGCCGGCGATACCCATAAACTTGCTCCAGAACCCGTCGTGTTGCTCAAACAACTCGACTACGAGCTTGGGCAAGCGCAGCTGGACTGGTACTACGTAATAGCATCAAGACAATGACACTCGGGGGTAAGCTGAAGCCTCGCTATTCTGACTGATTATCATCATCCGCAACTCTCCTTTGACAGCAAACGTGCCATTGACAACTGGACCCCTCAGTGTCATGGCCTATCCTTCTTTCGGAGGAAGAAAAGGGCCGCGTGCCACTGACGTCCGGCATCAAACATCACATCCTCGCCGACGTCTGTAATGTTGGCATACCAGCAGATGGTGACGGTGTTCCGCTCCGTGATGCAAACATTCTTGCTGTTGTTTAGGTGTGGAGACGGAGGGGCAAGATTAGGAGACACTGGTATTACCTGGACGCACAGATGAGCTGTTTGAGAAGGCAAGTCCCAGCACTGTTGCTTTGACCCAAATTCTGAGTTCGATTAAGGTGCCATCAGGGCTTTTGGACCCAACTGAAATGAACGATATGAGACAGCGGGAAACAGTGGTTGGGCACGGAAAGCAGCACGGAGCAGTTGGAACACATTTTGTGCACGCCTCCGCGAATGTGTCTTGCGATATGTGGGGACTACGGCTATGCTGCTAGTACTTACTCAGTCCATAATTGTTTTGGTTGAAGTTTTATTCGCCACTTGATTGGTTACTGAAACCTCTCAAAAGCATTTCATGAACCTGCGGGACGCTGTTCAAAAGTTAACTTAGGTAGGTACAGGTGCTACTACCTTCTCACCTTCATTCCTCTGTTAATGATTCACGTCCGTGGCGTCGCATTACATGGATGTGTACTGACAGGATACATCCACCCTTCGCGAATATATGACTCATCGATGCATCATCGCTTTCAGCTTCGCAACCTCGACCCGACCATATCACTGAAAGCATGCGTGTTGTTCGGTGCGTCAGGTCGTCGAACAATTCTTTGTTAAGAGTCTTGATATTACACATAGCGAAACAAAACTCTAATCAATACACCCATCCGTCATCATCGCTCTCAGCTTCGCAACCTCGACCCGGGGAATGACATCAATTTCAAATGGCGCTGCATGAGAAATGACCGCGTCATTGAAAGCGTGCGTGTTGATGGGTGCATCAGGTCGTTGAACAATGCGGAAAGACCACAAAAGAAGTGCGAGGGTAATGTACAACGATTGATTCGCGAGGTGCAGGCCGGGACATACACTTTTAATGATAAGTGAACTTCGTTGATCGGTCTGAAAATAGACGTCGGAACGACTTACCGTCTACCAAAGCCAAATGTGATGAATTTCGTATGGTCGTCATTAAGGCGGCCTTCTGAATCAAGCCAGCGCTGAGGATTAAATGTTTCGGGATCTGGGAAGACAGTAGGATCGCGAGAAAGAGTCCTGAAAACACGTGCTTAACGAAACAATGTATACCGTGAAGCAACGCCATACCAATGGCAGCCGTAGACTGTTGCACCCTTGGGAATGCAGTACCCTCGCTGATTGCACGCAGGCTAGAATGAGAACGTGGGTTACAACAAATTAAGACACTGACCCATAGAATATCCTTGGTTGCACGGTGGGGAAATCCTGAGCACATATCAGCATCGTTCAGAGCGTGTCAAAATTCGAATTTACCTATGCGGACGATAGGTCTCCACCTCAAAGTTTCCAACAAGAATGCGTGCAATTGAGGAAGGGAGCTTGAGTCATTGAAGGTCGGCGCTATATGAGAAATTAATTGAGAAATCAAAATCTTTGTGCCCCTTTGATTTGGTATTACCTCTGTCTGACCCGATCACTGTGTCTAGCTCTTCATGCACCTTTGCCTGAGCCAGTGGATGACATGCTGCAGCCATAACAGTAGCGGTAATTCCAACAGCGGTCTGAGCAGAAAGTGAGTTCGCGAAGATAAATAGGTTGCATGGCTTACTGTATCAGATCCCGCCCCAAAGAGTGATCCAGCAAGATACGACATCTCATCTATAGAGAGTTTATGTTCTTCGGTGTTTTCCAATAGTGTCTTGGTGAAGGAGGGGCCAGCTTCATTCCGATCCTGCGTACAACAAGATGTAAGTGGCATACATTTACCACCAAAACAAAGAGCCCTTTACCACTTCACTCTTGACGCGCCTTAGTTGATGCCTAAATAGCTCAAGCTCCTCATGATGCCACTCATCAAGTTGTTTGCCATAACCAGGCAAGTGTCGCAAAAGGGGCACACGATCGACCAGATAAGCTCCTGGGAGAATCGTGGCATGAAAGTGTTCAACAACTTTGTGGATACGGACAACTTCGAGATCGGCGTTGGCAGTGGGAGTAGATTTCCCATAAGTCACCTGAAGAATGACTGATGCTGCATACCTTAAGATACCATATCTATGAAAGGATCACAAAAGACCTTGGGAGTGACGTACCGCTTTGCATGCTTCTGATGGTTCGTCGGGTCATTCAGCACATCCAATATAAAGTTCATCGCGTTCTTGCGCTGCATATCTTGATATTCTTGTGCCGCCTTTGGTTGTAAATGAGGGTGTACTGCTTTTCGGAGGCGCCGGAAGCGTTCTCCGGAACGAGCTAGGGTGATACGCATTTCATGTGAGAGCATCTCACTCGCTGCAACGGACCGAGGTCGGTCTACCAGTGATCCACCTTCTTTCTCCATGATGTCTACAACTGCCTGGTAAATAGGTTATTGTCGGATGAAGCTCAAAGTATGGGCAGACAATCAGATTACCTCCACGCCACCGATGACGATGATGACTTGGCTACCTTGTCGGAACGACACAACCGGCCCATACTCTCGGACCAAGTTGGTTAGGGCATAGGCAATGCTTAGTAGACGATCTACGTCAATCTACAATATTTTGTATAACATTGCCAAAACTCACTTTACAGCAGGCAAAGCGTTATTCCAGAACCAACGGGCGGGGGGCCCAGGTGGAAGCGGGATGCCCTTCCTTTCTAACGAGAGTTTCTTGTATAAAGCGACGAGCACCGCTACAACTGCGACGATGCCAGCGGCACAGTTGGCACTCTTAGTGAGAGCGTTCAGCGTCCAAATCATGTGGTATGGGCTGGAATAAGACAGGCGTGCAATATCTTAATCGACGTAGATTGTGTCTGATAAGCCACGCGTGTCCATAATCTTATAGTACATCACCCTCTGTCTGTTATTTGACAACCAATTGAGATGCATCACTGCGGTGACAGCGTGGTGGGGGTGGGTCACTCCAAGAGCCGAATCAGAGTCTGCAAACGCTGATAGAGTCGCCGATCATTCTCCGACCTGGCAGCTGGTTGTTCGAGGACAAATACGGTCCGGTGACTCGCCTTCAAAATGGTTAGACTGAAGGCACGGCCAGCCTACAACACAAGGATCTCGATGATGCACTCACTATTTCAGCTTTCTCTGGAACAAAGATTAACCAGCTTAAGGATGATCTGGTTATCTGTCTTGAACATCACCACGCCCTCCCACCTGGTGTCGCCACGTGTTGGATTATGGACAAGGCCACTCAGTCAGGGGTAAACATGAGGAAGAGCCTGAGCCTGGAGTCCGCTTGATCATTACAAGCGATGCATTCTTCGGAAAATTGGGTCAAGCGCGGAGTAACCTTCAGCCGTGGAGGATTTTGGCTTCTACCAACAACCGTCAATACATCCCCCTGCTTCACGTTGACCTGCAGAAGTAAAAAGACTCGTTGGGTCACAAAATTACTGTACAGGACACGCAATCACGATCACGTGATCTTTTGCAGAACTTCAACAGCAATTGATCACAGCAAGTCTGGTATTTATGGATAATTATATAGGGCTAAATCCAAATCATTAATGCTATATAAAATATTGCTGAGGGAGCGTTTATGGAGGTGTCAGCAGGTACTTGTTGCATAGATAGATTGTAAAGTCCGTGACTCACCGAGTGAGGTTGAGCGAAAAAAACATGGTGGAAATACTGAAATCGGTGTGAGACGATGGATGTATGAAATGTAGTAGTGGCGCGTACCCAGGCTGGGAGGAGCTGGAGGTTTCAGGAAGTTCTGGTTGCAAATTCTGTGGTTGGCTTGAAATTGAAGCTGCCGACGCTGTGGCGGCACTTGTTCGTCTTCAAGAAGTCCCTGCGAGCCTTGAGTGACTGACACAGTCGAGATTTCCTCCAAGATTCGTGCAGTCAGTACTTTCAATCATTGTCCCATCTCTGGGCAGCGAAAAAGCGCCGACGATAGTGACGGGGTCATCCTTGCGCTTGTATGATGACAGCGAGCCGTCGAATACCTTGGTTTTGATGTCTTCCTCAATGCGTGAAAGCCGAATTCAAGAGCTGGCTAATCCTTGACAGCTTCCTCTTCAGATGATGGAGGAGCTGCTGTGACTTCAAGTTGGAAAGATTCCTGCAAGACACATGGTTATCGTTGCTCCGGTCAGCGACTTATACAATAAGATTTAGCATTAATGCATGAACTCGAAAATACATAAACATGCCTTGTGTACCCTTGCGGCTACTGGAATATTCTTGCAAGTGCCACGTGCTACATCCACGAGCGCAGCATACTAACGGTTGGGGTAGGTAGACGCCAACAGCCTCTTGCCTTGGCGACATTTCATGAGCCCACCTCAGTGCTCACTTGCTCATGGACTGCAACTGTAACTTGTGAAACGCTGTTAAATTTGATGTCCGACATCGGCAGCCATGGCAGGCACCCTGATCTTCACTGGCACTGTTTCTCAATGGATATGCCAGTATAGTGAACAGTAACAAATATAGCGTAACCTAGTGGATATCAACGAGTCAATAACAAATGGTGCAACTGCAAATGATACATGCATCCGTCATCATCCGAGTCGCTGTCAGCTTCGCAACATCGGTGCATCAGATTGTGGAATGGGCCTTGATATTACACATAGCAAACGAACCCTAATCTATACACCCATCTGTCATTGTCGCTCTCAGCTTGACCCGGGGAATGACATCGATTTCAAATGGTCCTGCATGGGGAGCGACCGTGTCACTGAAAGTGTGCGTGTTGATCGGTGCTTCAGGTCGCTGAACAATGCGGAAAGACCACAAGCTTAGAAGTGCGAGGTGCAGGCCGGTCCGCCATGGTGATCACTTGAGCCTGAAAGTACAGTATAAAAGGATGAATCGATGGTTACTGACTCCGATTCTAGAATTTACGTAATACACTGGTCTTTCCTATACTCATGAGTTTACAGTCGGCCTTGGAACGATTAGCTACGTACCGTGCCAACAACACGCGCGCTTCGCAAGACATATTCCGAAATGGACTTCTAGTGCTTCAGAAAAGCGGTTTCAAAAAGTTGGGAGATGACGGCAAGCCATTCCGTAGTCGTCCACGCCTGTTATTTGAACTCAAGTCATTCTGGTGTTCCCGCAGCCTGGACATCCCTAGAACAATTGGTATTAGCCTCAATAGACGTCGGACGACTCGATATAGCAGATGTGTGTCCTTTTCTGCTGTTCTAAGTACTTACCTCACCCTAAGCTCAACCCCATTTTTATATAGCAATGCCTCCAGCTCATTGCCAACAATTTCCCCAACTCCCCACGTGTCGACTGTCTCATAGGTATCCGAATGGAAGCTACAGAGCCTCCAGAAACAGCCCTCAAATACTACGCCGACATACTTGAAGCCGACTCCGCCAATGTCGTGCGTGCTTTCATATACGTGTCTTTCGTGTGCTTACTCTCACTATAGGCGATCTGGAAACGACGAATATCAGTCCTGAGGAGAACAGGAAAGGTAGAAAAGGCCCTGAACGAACTTGTGCAATTTGTGGACACTTTCTATACGGATGTTGAAGGGTGGCTAGAACTCGCAGACATCTATGCGTCGTGTAACCAGTGCGTCTTCATTCTATAATACTATCACACGTCCTATTCATCTTGTTTGCTCGTACAGATATGATCACTCCTTCCAGGCGCTCTCACATGTTCTGCTCCTAACGCCCCAGAACCCCTTCTACGTCCTCCAAGCTGCTGAAACAGCCTACACCTCAGAAGACTTTTCCCTCGCTATCAAGATGTTCCTCACCGTCGTAGACATGACCGATGCTGATGATTCAGAACAGCTTTTGCAAGAATCCACACCTCTCGGGATCACTGTGCGAGCGTGGTTCGGCGTGAAACTCGTGCGTTTTTTTCTCTTGCAAGGGCTGCTGAACATCGATGTAATTCTTTTAAAAAACAGTGTGCTCGTCGGATAGCACAGAATGCGAATCTGAAGTCTTCATCGAATACCAGTGCGCCGAAGAACCTGGAGTTACTAGATGAACTGGCCGCGGAGCGTCTTCGAGTTGCGTATTCAAGTTCGGGTCAGAAGGGTGAGATCGCGAAAGGGAGACAAGAAGTTTTCGCTTGGGTCGCGACTCCCCTTGCGTAGGCATGCAGTTGATTTCCTTTCTCTTCTTCAGCTACGTCCAGTCCCGTCTTGTTGGCATTTATGATGTTCACTCAGACATGATCAAGGGAAGAGATAGTCATCAATGTACTAGACAAATGCCCGAGGTAAATACTATGACAAGACTGAAGTTTCGGGCGAGCACGCGTAGCGCCTGACCTGAGACAGAGGGATAGGCTGCACACAAGGATGGTGAGTTGCCTCGCTGCGACTGCACTGTAGGTGTCCTCTTGTCTCTTGTGGTGTGAATTCGAGGAGAACGATGGCTTCTAAATCCAAAAGACCAACGAGGCACAAATTTCAGGACCATGGGAAGGTTGTTCGAGATTTCGTCTTCTGGTACGACAATGTCCCAATTGTGTACAGGGCTTCTTGTCGGGAAAGTATGGAACTTCGAGGGTAGTAGAGAATACGGAATTGTATCTGGCAGAGTGAACATCACAATTTGCATTCGAGAACCTGGGCCTGGGGTGGTGTGAGACAACAGGACAACTGTGATACTTATTACATACTAGTACATACACCAAAACAAAACACAAGTAGGTACTACTATGTACTACTAGTCAAGGATGATGGGCACCGAACTCTGATTTAAGATAGCACCAATAGGTTGCCAGGCGCGTACCGTACCAATCTTCCTAAAGGTCTTTGGGCCCACTTTATTCACCACAATCCAGCGACAAACCGTCTGAGCTGGTTCCGAGGTGACATCCACATCACCAAAATTACCAAATCCAGAGATGGTCATATATTGCCATGTCGGAGCTACCATACCTGCCATATGTATCTGACGCAAGGTCCTAATATAAGGCAATGTTAGGAAACTCAATTCTGACATTGCGACTGCCATATGACTTAGGACTATAGTCTGGCATTAGGCTAGTGTACTAGTGCTGCCGAAGTCCGGTTCGGTCGGGTTCGTCACCTCATATTTGCGAACCCCGAACTCGACCAGTGGTCAGGTTCAGGCAAGATGGCCGAACCTCGAACCGGACGCCTTCGAACGCGTTCGCAAGAGTTCGGTCCAGGTTCAGAACAGGTTCGAACCCTCGAACCATTGTTTCAATTACTAGAAAATGACAACATTGTACTGTACAAATAGCTACCAAATTTACTCATTCCGTAACATCTTCGAGTGCGGGTGCATCTTCATTGTCGTCGTAGTCGTCCTCTTGGCTAACGAACACTCGTTTTGGTGCAGGGACACCTTGGGGAGGTTCTGGAGCCGACCGTTTGGCTGAGGTACTGCTGGCGACCAGAGTCTCACGTATCTTCTCTGTGGGTTTGACGGCGTGACCAGAACGACGGACAAATGAGTTGAGAGTGCCGTTGTTGGCGGGAGCTAGGGAACTGCACGGGTATTGGAGGCCATACCCGCACCCGCACCCGGCAAAAACCCATACCTGCTCTGACGGGTATGGGTTTTCGGCGGGTACAACAAGCTCAGACCCGTACCCGCACCCGTGCAGGGTTTACCCGCGGGTACCATAGGTATCACCACCAGTGCTTAGCACATATGTCCAGCACACGTCAGCGAATGCTGACGTGACTCGAACATATGTGGATGGCACAAGGAGTGGAGGCACGGGCAAATTTGCTGGCACACGCTGGGCGTTCGCGCATGGCATCCATCACGTTGGGAACGTCGCTAACTGTGAACGGTGGGCGACGACATGGATCAGCATGGCTCTTGCTCAAACGAAGATCGACGGACTCACAGTCTGCGAACAGTGGGCAACGACTTGGATCAACATGGCTCTTGCCCGAACGAGGATCAACGGACTGACCAACTGTGAACGGTGGGCAACGACTCGGATCAGCATGGCTTTTGCTCGAACAAGGATCGACAGACTTGGACTCATGAGAGCGTGCACTGGATGCACGAGAGGGTGGATTGGAGCCATGAGAGAGGTGCGCAGGATGTACGAGAGGGTGCGCGCGATGTATGAGAGGGTGGAGGTCTGAGAGGTGCGAGAGGGTGTGCCGGATGTACAAGAGGGTGCGCGCAATGTATGAGAGGGTGCAGTGGAGGTCTGAGAAAACGAGCAAGGAGTAAAGACAAGAAAGAATGATAAGGGACAACTCACACGACAATGCACCTTTGCAGCCCTAATACCACCAACTCCCCATCTAGAGTCGACTCTACATGCGCCGCGTGCGCGCGCTGTGAATGCACCCAAGCGTAGAATGGCTACACTGCAACTGCGACGGGTACATCACGGGTACGGGTATTTGTGCGGGTCACAAAATCCTGACCCGTACCCGTGCAGTTCCCTAGCGGGAGCAGGGGGAGGAACCATTGGGGTGTCGTCTTAGTGAATATATTTAAAACTAGTTTTAAAACTGTTGCGCACCATGAACCACCAAAACGAGAACCCATGGCAGATGGCGAGTATGGTGAATTACAACAGTAGGTATGTCCTGAAATAAATTGCATTATAAGTTAATTGGGACAGACAGTAGAATTGTTGCGAACTCACTGGCACCTGAATGAGTTGCTGCATTACCAAAGTCGCCGAGAGATCGCCTTGCCTACTAGAACGCAGGAGAAGTAGGAGAAGACGGTGAACAGAAGGGCAAGGATGATACTTAAACAGAAAGCCTCACCAAAAACATGAGGCTTCGACTTCGAAAAGTCAGCAGGTTCGGACCGGTCCGGATGTGTTCAGAACCGGTCCGGATTTATCGACGACACACCGAACCCCGAACCTACCAAGGGGTTCGGTCCAACAGAAAGTCTGGACCTGTGACCGAACCATGGGTCTGGTCCGCAAAGGTTCGGGTTCGAACCTAGGTTCTGGACCGAACTGCGGCAGCACTATAGTGTACCGATATATCAAATATTGCTATGTACATAATGCATTTGAATTTCGCTCAGATTCATCAGACATTGCAATTGCGTTTGGATGTAACAATGTGATGCATTAAATTAATGGTAGTACAAAGCAGTAAGGTACAATTGAGTGTATCATTATGTATGTGAATGTGGGTAATCGAGAATGGACACTAGAACAAGAATATGAGTGATCTATGAGTAGGTCAATAACACCTAAAACAATACCAAAAAAGGACTCACCCACTCCAACAAGTAGCCACCAAACACGTCTGGTCATTGTCGTAGTCTTGACCTGGTGGGTCTCTGGCCCATAGACATGCGAGAAGTCTGAATGCGGTCAAGTTAACCTTCGCACTGAATGCTCTGCGAAGTGTTAGATTGATGTGAGGTGAATTTCAAAAAAAAAAACTCACTTGGTGGCGTCCTCTGAAAATCTCTGATCAGACAGAAAAAGCATGCTAGAAGGATATTTCAGTCCATGCGAGTAGACGATGCTGGATGGATGAGATAAGTACATAATATATACATATATGCGCATATACTCACCTTTTTGATGATAATATTGAGCTTGGTATTTGAGGCCCTCTTTGGAGGTACAAGGGCCACGGATGATACTGAGTTCGAACTATGTGAGGATACTTACTGATGAGCCTGATGAGGCAATTGAGTTAGTGTTTACGACACACCATGATGATGGTGGGGGAAAGAAAGATAAAATCGAAAGATTAGGGAAAGATCGGGTGTAGCATTATTGACATGTTGTTTGTGTTAATAAACACAGTCATGTGACCGTCATCTATGGAAAGTTCTAAGTTTCAGTTAGTACCAGCCTGTCCGTTCATACCACCAATACAAGCACTATGCACGGCTTCGCATTACGCGAGTTGCTCAGGTGCTAATCCTGCCCTCCAGACTTCGATATGATGTTCATTGCTACATGCTTGCCACTAGATGCTTTATTTGACAAAGCTTGCACCAGTCCCTTGCAAGCTGTAGAGGTGCGTGTATTGTCCGTGTTCATCCTGCTTCATCACGCTAATTTTGAACGTTTGACTGGATTCGCAGGACATTTGTGTCATTGGTAGTTGCAACGTTGAGCCATTGAGGAACATAGTTACCTGAGCTTATGTGAGTGTAGATAGCCAAATATCAAAATTCAAAAGTCAACATTTTGCTGTAGTGTACCCTCACTTTCCCCGCTGCAGCGTGAACTCTCCACGAGGATGAGGTTGTGGCGGACGACGGCGAAGAACTCGATGATAAAATACTTATGGAGGAAGGTTCTGGTGCCCTTTAGGTACTTTACTTCAGTTTCACCCATTTTTCGTTGTATTACTCTATATAATACATTGGATGTATCTGGATATGTCTGATATCTGGCTGACAGCTACTCTACTGGATGACTTGTGTCTGACAGATGGTATGTTTGATGTCATTGTATCGCTACAATATTTCAAATGTCGGATATCACAGGTATATACAATTGGCGGCGTCAGAAAATTCAATATATCATGTGATCTCTGGATTCGGTAATTTTGGTGATGCACGATCCAACAATCTCTCATTTTTGGAGGGCTGCTATGATGAATCCATGCCAAGATGACGAATGGCGTCCTGTGGCCTTCAATCTGGAAGCATAGAACCCTCTTATTCCACCCCATGATCTCATTACCATAGGTCAACTTTCACCCAAAGTTCATCTCCCCCATGAGTTCCGAATAGTCATGTAAGGAACTCGCATGAAGTGCGGCAAAAAGTACTTCTTGAGAACCTTGAATCTCATTCGATGCGACCATGTCTGATGTTGCCAGGCCATGCTGGAGTTGTTGTATAATCAGATCTGTGTTGCAACCATTGGCCATCAGAAACCAGGTGCAGAAGGTGATCTTGTTCATCTCTCCTCCCCCGTCCCCAATGTTGGTACTCATCCCCATTACGCATCCTACAAACTGAACCACAATGTGTAATCCATCGTCAGCCATCTTCATATCCTTCTGATTGTGGTGGTGTATGGTTTCTGGGTAGAGCCCTGCGAGAGCAGCCCCAGGAAACTGTTTGTTCCAAAGGTTAGGGGCTGTGATATGGGGCATCCAATGTCTTCCATCTGCTGCATCGGGCTCCGGAGAGTCATGTAGCAATGGCCATACTCTTCCTGACATTATGGCTTTTGCCATCGTGCATTCCCACATAGATTCAAGCGCTGCAGTGCTCGAATTGCGGTCAGAGGCTTCAGATGGATTAATTGGCACTTTCTCCTCATCGCTGAGCAACCCATAGAGCCCCAACAGGCGGTCCATGGGGTACATAGATTGTCTGTGACTGATTTGCCAGATAAGACCAATCAGGTTCACATGTCTGTTCTGCTCGAGTTCCTCCTTCATCTGGAAATGCAGGTTCTGGGTTTGCCAATTGCGT
This sequence comes from Suillus variegatus, assembly GCA_016647645.1. Taxonomy (NCBI): domain Eukaryota; kingdom Fungi; phylum Basidiomycota; class Agaricomycetes; order Boletales; family Suillaceae; genus Suillus; species Suillus variegatus. The sequence continues at coordinate 17,394 of JABBWF010000292.1, read as the reverse complement.
GGGGCAGAAATGACCAATTCCTTGCCTGGATGAATGAAGTTGTAATTGGTTCCACCTTGTGGTTTTTTCAGAGAGCCATTCTGCAATATCTTGTGGTACCAGTCCAGCAAGTGTCATAAAAGATCGATGCACAGTTCTTGTCCATCAGGGAGGATATGTTTGTTTGGCAACAAAAACTCCTGGTACGTCCACACTCTCCAGAACCATTCATCTCCGATGACAGCATCAAGCACTGCGATACTTTTCCAAATCCTCGGTGCATTGTCTTGCACGGAGGCATTGACATCCATGATATTGCACGAGAGGTCCACAAGTTGTGTGTGTGCCAATGGGAAATTCAAGTAGTCGCTGGGCACCATGAGGCAGGCTATTGCGCCGTGATAGTAGTGGTTCATTTTCGGAATCTCAACAGCCTTTTCTTCATCTGCCTCTGGGCTGTTGCTTTGGTTGATGCAGATGGCATCCATCCACATTCATTTGACCCTTTTATCTGCCCTGCAGTATGCCAGGATTGTGTCCCACTTTGCAGGATCTGAAATAGCAACGGGCCATTCAACAGTGGGCAGGATCATCTGGTGTTTAATTTCCCCCCACACTTGCAAAACCACAAGGTAAGGTGGAATGGTATGGCCTGTCTCCCGAAGGTATGTCTGTTGATCTTTCAAAACCTCATTCTCGCAGTCATAGAGTCGTAGTGGAGCTTTTGCAAGGCTGTGATGAGCAGATGCACAGCGTTAATTCGACAACAAATCCAGTATGATTTAGCTCTCACATATTTTTCCTCAGGTCATGTTCCTCACTGTTCATTTCGACATTCGAGCCTCCAAGTCCTGCATCATCCATTGACTTTAGTCCGGCTGCTGCCTTAGGGCCTGCTCCAGGCTGAGATCCGCTATCTGTGTAGTGGAATGCCTCCAAGTTCAACTGACTGTCGCTTTCAGTGACCAAGACAGGTTGAAAGGCCTGTGGGGCCTCTCAGAATGTGAGTAGGCCAAGACTTCCTTCCTGCAGGTTGTTTAGTGCCCATGAGCTGAACTTATGAACACCCTCTGCTCTAGACTTGGACTCTGGATCCATTGAGATGAGTGAAGTGCAGTTAACCTGGTCTGCATGTCAAAGACATCCGGTGTAGCACTCGAGCTAGCGCTGAGCTCATATTTAGCCATTTCACGCATCATGTCAAATGCCTGTCACACAGTATTCACTTTCCGATGAGACCCGACACTTTGACCAGTGGACCCGATGCATCGGCCGCATCGGCCGATGTTTTTCCCACGCACTTGTCCTATCTGTGTCCTGTCTTGTCTGCTAGCCCCACTAGGTGCGTAGTTGATTATTTCTCACATTACTCATGTCGTAGCCAGCGCTATTACATGTTTTCCCATCGTCCGCAGCACCTCATGTTTATTTACATGTACTTTGGATCCGAAATTGTTGGCCACTACTTTCGCCTATAGGGTTCTGGATTTCTATGTACTTATATATATTGATTTTCCACATAGCATATCATCATCCAAGTAGAAGGGAGATATTTCCCCAACGCTTAGTGGTCAAACCCGATATTCTGTAGTTCTTAGTTGACATTGCGAAATATTACCGCTCTTTCTATCCGAAACACTTGCAGTCTTAATAATCCGCATACTGCTCGCTTTACCCGACGTTCTTTTAGTAATCCAATGCCAACCCGCCAAACCTGCACCTGAAACCCGCTAAACCCGCTAAACCCAAAAACCTTGGCCGACGCTTTGGCATCGGACTCGTAATTATACCTTCGGATTCTGTTCCCGCGCTCGGACTTTTGACAGTTCATTGATTGACTATTTACAGACTTATTCCAATAGCAAACCCCTCGGGTCGAACACACTTGTCTAGCAAGTATAGCAGACTAGGCTGTGCAAGACCACACATCATTTTTATATTGCTGATTACTTACTTCGTATAGTATTCAGCAATTGTTGTATCTTTACACTGGGGGTATGAAATTCTAACTCATACCAGAATGCAGCTGCACGTTTGGGAGTTGAGGAATTGGTAGGCACAATCAGGGCTCCATGACTCGGAAAAACACCCTATGGAGTTAACGACGACGTCGACAAGCTTTCAACTCACTCCCACCCTCGAGGGGTTTTTGATACCAGTTTTAATAGTTTTGGCACACAAAAAAATATTTTTTCCTGGTCATTTCGACATTTTTCGCTACAGGAGCGCAAAGGTCCACTGTACAGGCCCTTACGAAGCTATTGGAACTGTGGTATCCTGTTATTAAGGCGCCCTGTTCACCTCTTCCTCCAGCTTCTCTGATAGCAAGTGAAACCTGACTATTGGTTTCCAGGAAGGCTTTTTGGTCCATGTGGCAGGATAGTGGGAAGGTGATAAAAAAAGGCAGGACAGGACAAACATATCAATGTGACCTCAAGTGCATTATTCGGTGCTACTTAGGTACTGCCATAGAACTCAACCCTATCTGGAAGTTGTGCAAGGTTCGGAGGTGACTCAATTGTGTCATTGCGCTCGACGCTGTTGAAGAAGTTCATCAAGTTTGCAATTATTGAGCTGAGTGAATTGTTCATTATACCTCTCAATTTGCCAGTTTGTCAGTCATGTTACAAGTAACATCGGCTACATGGCCCCCCTATCATTTTCCCTTCGTCCTCGCCTGCACCTGTCTCCAGCTCGTCCTCCTTTACCAATTATCCGTTGACCGGATCCTCGGGACCGTTCCCATCCCTTGTCTCCCCCTTCCCGCACCAACGTGTGCACGTGCCTTCGGGCTATGACTCGTCTCTGACTCGCGCCACCAATGTGGCTTTCCTTATCTCTGTCTTATCTTCCCCTTGACTCATGCGTACTGTGCATTGTAACCTTTACCGTTGGTTCGTTCCAACGTTTCTCGGTCTCATTCCACATTCGACCATTCACCACTAATCCGGCTCAGTTGCCAACGTACCTATACCATATCCGCTTCCCCTCTACCCTTACCCACTGTACGGTAACCTTGCCCTTAACCCTCTCCACTTAGTATAAGTAGTCAGTCACCCTGTACTAGATTCCCTAACTTGAATCTACTCAATCTTCCCTGGAACATACTTCTCTCTGAAGCCTCTCAGCTTCAGTCGCTAGTATCTTGCTCTTAGGTGCTCGTTGCATCTAAGTCTACCTCAATCGACTCTCTTCGTCCGGACACGACTGTCCTGACTTTGAGACGACTTCAAAGACATCCGTCTTAGAAGTCACGTGACCAGCGCGTCTCTGATATCTGCCGACTTAGCGTCGCCAGACTCAGTCGCTAGACCGGACCCTTCCAGTTACGTCACAAACGCTAGCAGACGACGCCCCTCTTAGGGCTCTGCATAGCAGATCTATTTGAGTGCGTAACAAGTCATATCTTAACCATTGCTCGGGATTTTCAGATGTTCCGATGCTTATATCTCAGAGTTGTCTCAGAGAGTTGATAGACTATATATTCCTGGGATCAAATACTGATATATTAGAGTTGACGGTTGATGCTTGTTTATATATGGCTTCTCCTGTGCCTCGGCCTCGGAATGCATCCATTTCAAAGGATGAGAGTGAGAAGAGTGAGAATGCACAATATTATACCTAACGCCAATACTACAAATACTCTTTATAACTGACTATCCAACCCTGATAACCAGCATCATCAAACTGTTCAGCTATCAGCACCTTGCCATCATGTTGCAATTGCTCCAGGTAAGAAAGTCATCTCTTTGCGCCAGTATTATCCTGACACACCTGACCATGATGACCATCACCTATTTCCTTTCTGTGCCATCTACATCACACCACAATGGTAATGAGCACCACGTCACGACAATACTATATTATCCCTAACACTCACCACGATCAACCGTGCCTCAGGTGTTCCAAGCACTCTTAGCCAGTGCGCCAGACTTGGATGAAGACCGATGTAGACTGTGAGTGATGAAGGGTGATACCAGGTGAACGAGGGGTTGAGGGATTTTTGGGACTCCACATTGTTATTTTGGTCAATGCAACACATGTCAACCCAGAGCCAGCAAAACCCCGCTTGATGGGCTACTTTTCAGAATGACTGCAACTTCATAAGACCGATTGCATTCAACTTGTACATGATCTTGTCTTGGATGTCGTGCAGCAGGCTGCAGCTGCTCATTCCCACCCCATCAATAGAATGACATGACATACAGAAGTACGTCGCCAAAGTGTCTGCGATGGGCTTTGTGTTGAATATGAGTATCTGTGGCACGAACGGATAAATCAACTGCTTGCCACTCTGGGCTTGTGGTTGCCATGTTGTAGTCCGCGAAAGATACAGTTGCGGGCTAGTAGCTTGAAACACAAGGGAATGATTGTATTGACCCAGGATCACAGCGGGGACGAATGCTATGGTGTGCAGATGAGAAAATGCGCATGGTTCAACTGCACTGACTCGGAATACAACCAATTAATGCACATATGCATGGTTATGCAAAGTTTGTCAAACAATCTACTGCTGTTGTATGACAGCTAATAGCCCAAGGCCTCCGAGAAGTGCATATTTAAGTTGCGGGAAATCATTCTGCGTGGCATGATCAGCGTTATTGGGCATGAACGAGAGATGCATGAAAAACAGGCTACTAAGTGACACGCGTATATTCAACCAGGACGGTGAAAGAGGCTTACCACGACAATCGCCATGTAGCCAATGTATGGAAGAAACCTGAGGATAAGGTGTGAGTGGATTAGAGGTGTAGTTAGAATATTGAGCGGTAAAAGAAACGCGTCAAACTGCACAAGCTTTGCCTTCAAACAGGATGGGAATAAGGCGAAAAACACATACCCGCGAACTTTGCCAATGATATGTCTTCGGTCGAGCCATTCAAGGCCCTGGTAGAGGTCGATGTCATCAACATGATTGTTGTCGCCTTTCGTGAGCATCAGTTGATGTTCCCCCGGTGGGAGTTTGAGCTTTGCTAGTCTGGGATATGGTTGTAATCAGTCATTGAATGTCTTTGACTTGACCCCCGCAACGAACCACATACGGCACACTGGAGACACTCACTTGTTGTTGATGATGCGGTTCTCCGTAGAATTTTCAAATGGGATGAAGACGTCCCGGGTCTCCAGGACGCGGTGCACGATGGGTATTTCGGCGCCAGGGATCCTGTATACTGTGATATCGCCTGTATGGTAGCGTTGGCCTGGGGGGTTAGTAAGGAAAAGAAGGTCGCCACGGTAAAACGCTGGTTCCATTGAGCCACTGTAGATATAGAATAAATCAATACACAGGATCCAGTTTAGGGTGGGGAGAAATGGAGGTTTCAAGTTGAATGCCTGATCGAGCGAGGATCGTACATACCTGAGGACAACGACAATTGGAGATTCTGTGTTCAGAATCAGGCCGAGGCCTTTCCATAGCATGAGGCCAGATGCAATGACAGAGGCGAAGTTGAGAATTTGGAGCAGAAACTGAAGGAACAGAGAATATAGTAGAAGTATATGGGGTCACATCAAGGACACGTCCGAGTCGGCACAAATGAAACAAAAGACAAGTCAGTACTCTACAGAATGATTGAAAACGCTAGGACGGACGTGTCGGAATCCTAGTCGACGGAGCATCTCGAGCTCATTTGAGAACATCACCACTGCACGAATAGGAAATTGGGAGAAGACGACTCGACAAGTTGTAAGTACTGTAGCTAGTCATAACCTTCAAAATGGAAATTTGTGGCTGTGCATTCTCTGGTACCTGTATCGCTAGTATCCTTTGCAAATCCTTTGCACTAGTATACTGATGAATCCCCGCTGTCGTCCTCTCTCCTGGGCTTCCATCAAACAACTTATGTGAAATAAAAGGAAATCTGTTTCAGTGGATCCCAACTGTAAGTCCTGCTAGTCTCGTTTCGGGCGTTTTAATGGGGCGGATCCATTTGGATTATCGCTGTTAATTCGAGGGCTCATCTAACTCCCGTTTTGCAGATATGCCAACATCTGAAAAAGCAGCGTTGTAGGTTTGTGATAAGGGTGGGACAAGAGGAAGAATGGAAGGGGTACGCCGTGAGGTTGACGGCCGTATCCACATGTTGGAGGTGGAAGCGAGTGCTGAAGTTTCCTCCGTCTACGTTCCAGAGTCAGGAACTACGACAAGCAGTGTTTTATTCGGCTGTAAATTGACGAGTTCAGGTTTATTGTGAGTAAAACACGAATCATAGTAAAATATTAGTGTTGGGAAGTTTGGTGAGGCCAAAATACACGCACCTTTGCGAGTGTCTGCACAGTAGATAAAACAATGAGGCAAGACTGTAGACCCTTCGAACACCACTGCCTTTCGAGCCAGGAGAGGAGATGACGATTCCAGAAAGCCTTGTATATATGGCTGATCTTTTCATCCAATGGATTTGGAGCGCGGGAGAGATGAAGGGCCCAATTTTGACATGCATATTTGAGAGCTTCCGAAACTGATTGACTTCGTTCCTGTGCTTCGTTTGCGAAAGTTATAAAGGCATTCATAGCATGAATGATCTTTCTGTCTGGTGAAAACTGAGATTCTGGTAATGCAGAGTTGGAATGATTCTGATGTCTGAACGAGAGGAACACCGGAAATATGAAGACATCTGGCAAGGTTCTGAACTGCTGGATTGCTTGGAAAGCTGGCAGCGGTGAAGATTCTGGAACAAATTTATGCTCGCTGATTGTTTTCAACGTGTTCGAGAATTCTTCCATTGTCACCCAGACAGAGGCCGCAGGAGTCGCCTGCCAGGTTTCACCATCAGGAGTCTCCAACCAGTCTCGCCCGCCCTTAGTCTGCAGCCAGTTTCTTCCGCCCTTAGTCTGTAGCCAGCCTCGTCCATCCGGGGCACGCATACAACATTGCAGCCAGTTTCGGCCATGCTTGGTCTCCAGCCAGTCCCACCCGTGCTTGGTCTCCAACCAATCTTCCCCGTCTTGGGTCTCCAACAACCAGTTTTGGGCACCAGGGGTTTTCAGCCAGTCCCTCCCACCTAACGTCTGCAGCCAACATCTCCCACTCTGCGTCCGTAGCCACGAGTTTCCCCCGATCGTTCCCAACCAGTCCTTCCCACCCTGAATGCGCAGCCACTCTCGGCCGCCGAAACTCTGCAACCAGGTTTCCCCCTCTTGTGTCAGCAACCAGGTCAGTCCACCAGGGGTCTTCAGCCAATCCATCCGCCGCGTGTCGTTTTCCGGGTCCCACTTCGAGATTAACTGCTGAGTTGGCGCGTAAATTTTTTGCATGCCCGTAATCTGCACCTTGTCTCCGATCTCCGGCAAGCTGTCACCATTATGGAACACCCAATCTACTCCTATATGCGACGGACGGTCACCTTTCCACACCTCGTCTCCCCTCTCCTGACTTTTCAGCCAGTCTTTCCCGCCCTGACTCTCTAACCAAGCTGTTCCCAACACAGTTTTCAACCATTCCTTCCCCAACTGACTTTGCAGTGAAGCCTTGCCCTGCTGAGTTCGCAACCAATCGCTCCCACCCTTGGTCAGCAGCCAAATGCTTCCACCTAAGGACCACAACCAGCGTGTCCCAGCCCAGATCTGCAGCCAGTCCTTTCCCCCTTGAGTCTGCAGCCAGTCCTGCCCCTCCTGTGTCTGTAGCCAGTTCTCCCCACCCATGGTACACAGCCAAGTTGTCCCTCTCGGAGTTTGCAGCCAGGCACGCCCATCCTGTGTCCCTAGCCAGAATTCTAAATCTGGACTACGGTCCCCTCGAAGCCATAGCAGAGCAACGAGAACTGACAGTGGCTCTGGTGGCTGAACAAGGAAGGATAAAGATTCTTTTAATCTTTGGGGATCTTGAGACTTCATGGTTCGGCTGTGCTTCTTTAAGTCTGACAGCATATCCAAGAGGGCTGAGCGTTCTGGAATCTCTTTCATCATCAAGCGGAAAGAGGAGCGAGCGAGTATGGAGTGGGGTGAGAGGATGTTGTGTACTTGAGAAAGGTTACAGTTTGAGGGGTCGGAAACATAGTCACGAACTGACGAGTGATAGATATTCACGGGGAGACTGCCGTCTGTAGGGATATCCATGATAGAGCGTAGTTGCACCAGTGCTGTCTCGACGTCCCTCCCTAGGCCAGGGCCAAGAAGTTTTGAGAGTTGTGAAATTGGTAGAGGATCTGCGAGGGCAGCAACGATGGACAAGTGCTGGTATGCCCGCTTAGGGTCGGCGCATGTGGACAGGATACGGTCATACAACTCGTACACCTCCGTTCCTGGTAGCAATTCACTCGCCAGATCCAGCATGACTTCAAGCCGATCACGGGGATCACTGTCTCCATCATCAATAAACTTCATTATCGTAGACGCCACGATGAAACGTCTGCCCGCTCGGCTGGCCAGCCGCTCAAGCTCATCCCTTGATGGCTGGGGGAAATCAGGATGGCGACTTTGTAGCTCCGTGAAGGAATGATGCAAGAAAATATAGATGTCCTTGTCAACATCTGCACCATCTAACGAGATGGTGGCAGCAATGCCTTCCCCAGAAGTTTTCACAGGTATCTCGCACACCAGCGGGTACACCTCGGCATTCTGAAAGGCTTTGCAGATATGCGATTCCGAACGACTCGTAAGCAGAATGTGGACCACAGGGAGATGAGGTTCACGAAGAGCCCGTGCAAGGTAAAGAATGAGATCAGCAAGCTCGGTTTCAGACGTGCATTCATCAAGAGCGTCGACAACAAATGTCAAAGGCGGACACCCATGCAGTCTCAATTGAAGCCTTCGGAGAGGTTGGATGAATAATGCCTCCAACTGGTCGCGAAGAGATTTGTCAGGGTCTAGAAGAGCAGGATTGTCCCTGATAGTTCTGTTGACATCATTCCGGACGCTGGAAAAATTGCTGGCAAGCTGGTAGACAAGTGTCACAAAGAAATAGCCAGTGGTGCAGCGTTTCGTGTGTTTTCGTGAAAAAAAGAATGTTCCCGCGAGCCGCTTTTCGACATGCGTTTCCTCTGTCACTTTTAAATCTCTCATCGTTTCGGCCACAGTGAAAGCAACAGCGGACTTTCCGACGCCTGCCGTGCCATGCAGCCAAATGAGTCGACTCTTCTCTTGGTCATCTAGTAATCTGCGGATGTAGTTGAGAAGGTCCACTCGGGTCCCTTGTAAACATTTTGGGTGGGGCCGACGTTCGCGGGAGTCATATTCAGCACCCTTGACGGCGACCTGGGACAGCTTCTCCCAAGTTCCTTCAAACGATCCTGAAACTGTTGAAGAGATCAGATATAACGGAGGAGATCAGAGATGGAAATACCAACAGTGATCTTGACTCATTAACGATGACTCATGTGAGTCGTGTCACAGATTATGAACTGGAAGTTTACGGAAGTGCTAGTACTGTGGTTTAGAAATCATGCGGGTTAGTTACCTCGAGGAACGACGTACTCCTACGAATGTGTCAACAAAACGATGTTTTGGTCTCAGGCGGTCCAGTACTAATTGTGTTCAATACTCATGAACTGGGGCCTGGGCAGCGAAATGAGAGTCGAAGCTGTGGAAGGATGCCGGTGTATATCAGTGCCAGTGAGGCTGAGGGAACACTCGTCTGTAACATAGGTTGCGGTATATCCTTGCTGTACAGTGTTGTGCTAGTGCAGTGCACGAGTCCAGAGTGCCGGCCCGCCGTTGTGAGAGATTATGTAACATTAGTTCCGGCGGCAATTCTAGTCAAACCAATTAAAATCGTCGTTCATTCGTGCGCAAGGAGTTATTGGTTATTGCGCCAATCCGGGCCAACCTTATACTTAATCTACATATTGTTGTTGCACCGGAGACAAGCTCTCGAAAAATCAAGCTTCAAGGTGAGGTAGGAAAAACAGCTACGAAGTTCACACGATTACTATGTCAGAAATTCCTAATTCAGATTTCAACGCCTTGTAAGGCATTTCAAGGTTCAAAGACAAAATGACCTTTGAAATAGGTTTAAATAATAGAGTCATACTTAAAATTGCCATAGAAATGTAGTTAAAATGGCATTGCAACAGATTGCAACGGGCCTTGCAATGGTACGGCACGTTGCAATTTGGTTGCTATATTATTGCAATATATTGAAAAATAGCAAGATTCCTTGCAAATTCGTTTCAAGAATACCTCATTGCAACCACTTTTGGAAATTTGCGACATAGTAGTACATTCCCACTTACTATGTGTGTGCGATTTATTCGCTAGCGAACGCTTGAAGCTAGTCTGCTTCTTAGCGGTCAATTTAGTACTATCAGGTGTGTGGTTGTACTATTCCAATTGGATTAAGGGCATGTTACGCAACTCCATTACACAGCTATAGCTTTCTGGTTTGATTACACCATACCCAAAGGCCGAAACATCATTGCGAGATTGTTTCGTAACGGTATCACTCTTGGTCAGAGTACAGAGTTGGTACTTTGCATTTCATTGTGGCCGTGTTCGAGGCTTTGTTATAGGTGCTGTCCGAGTCGCCACTACTGATGTATGTTTAGATCATTGTCTGTTTTTTCTCTGCTGATTTTCGACAGCAGAGACCAGACGCCTTCGCTGCTTTGTAGGCTTTGCAGCAGATTAATATTTCTGATGGTGACACTGGTCACTGTGTAACGAAAATTCAAAATAATATCTTCGGCATGTTCTGAGCAATCCAGAGTGTCATGATGTTACGAGGCAAGTTCAATTTAGTACTTGTTTATCCTATGGTCTGGACTCCAAATTTTCAGTCCTTCTATCCTCACCGGGCCCCAGGGGCTCGTGTGTTTGATTGCTTTATTGCAAGAATAGAGAAACGTATCCAGTCTTGAGAAGGGATTTGCACGTTCATGCGATTAACAAGCTGTTTTTGTCGGATGTTGTCTGGGACAAATTTGCGTCTCGGTTATCACCATGTGAGTAACCCAGTCTCTTATACTCATATACCTTGTCGGTCAACGTCTTGTCAAGAAATGATAGGCGCGTGACGGTTGGCATATTACTACGGTAGCATTTATTGACATGAGCACACTTATTTTAAGAGAGGCCGCCAGAACCAAGATTTTTGCAAACAGCTAAGTTCTGCTCGTTATGACGTATGGTGTAACTTTGACGCGCGTACCTATCAAAGACACTATATCGTGGGTGCGAACATGTTAGGAAAAAGTGAGAAGCATAACAAGAGTATTGGGGTATCACTGACCTCTGCGAACCGGGAGAGCCTGATCCCGATGAAGGAAGAGAGCGTCACGAGACCTCGACCCCGCAGGCCTGAGCTTGTAATGTTCAGCATTTGCCAAGAGTGGTCTATCCGACATGACCTAGAATTTGAAGCGACTGATTTGGATGCCGATATGATTGCCAGGGTCGAGTACCGTCGAGCCTTGACTACGAATTAGGGGTGAGTCCAGTATGTGAGCTGACATGAGAAAGGCTGCCGTCAAGCTTTTAAATTTGGCCGGGATGGATACTTTGGAATCAACGGATAGGCGTGCGTAAAACATGTCCGCAGGAAGGCACAAGGTACTTTCATGTATACATAGATGTCATAACCATTAAAACCGTGGTGATAGGGATATGCAAGATTTTCGCTGCGAGTCTTCTTAATACTTTGCTTAGGTTGTCAACTTTATCGATTTCTGCACGACCTCCTTGCAGAATGAACAGGCTTTGAATGTGAAAAAAAAGGCTCCGGATTTTTAATGAGCTGGAAAATCTTGTGTAGAAAATATGGACAGTGATACACCAAAATTAATTCTCCACTCTAATTAAACCTCGGATCATGAGAAGGATACATAGACGCTGAGTGCAAAGAAGGCTGCGAAGGTCGGTGGAAGGAGATGGCAACGTGGTCAGCATGGGTCCTATAGCTAGGTTACAAAGTGTAAGTACTTAACTGTAGGCACCGAAGCGGAAATTATAGTTGGATGTAAGTCGTCCGAACAGGGGTGTTTGTTTATCCCGTTTGAAGGTCTTACGGGGTCTCGGACCTGGAGCACCGCCGTAGTGGAGGTACTCTCGTCACCTTTACTATTTTCTTTAGCGCTTGTTCCTTGTGTCCTATCAAGTCGAACGACGACGACGACGAACGAACGACAGCGACGAACTCGGTTTACTGACTACTTAGATTCTACTCGGAGGTCTACTTATGATGGACCCGAGCAGTAGCGGTGAGCACCTTGCCCAAGCAATTGGCCCGTGAGTCCTTCTTCGTCTTCCCTTAAATCACCACACTTCTTTTTTTCTTCTTTCTAATATCCTTACAGACAAGTTCGCTCTCGCGTGACCGTCGTTTGCGCAGAGGTTTGTGCAAATTTTCATTGCTGTGTTAACTCACTCACACGTCTAATAGTGCAAACGTCTCAAACTGAAATGTGATCGTCGAGCCCCATGCGGTTCTTGTACCAAGCGTGATACGGTCGCAAGATGTATATACTCCCCTGCTGCTGCTGAGAAAGTGTCCGTTCATGCCTCCCTTCCTCTCTTGCCAAATTTGATTCCCCCATCCCAATAGTGACCTTCACTCCCTCAACAACAGACTCATAGCAGTCGAATCGCAGCTCGCCCAAATATCAGCACCAGGTGTCCGGTTTCCTTCCTCTTCTTCATCGTCTGCAACCATCCAATTACCTATCCACACCGTCAACTCGTACAACCCACACGAGCCCTCCATAGACGATATTACAGCTATCTGGTGGGAAGAGATTGACATACCAGAGTCGCTACCAGTACAATTGTCTAGCTCCGACTCACGGGAGGGGTATATTAAATCTGAACCTGCATCTCATCCCACCCTGCCATTACCCTCTTCAAATCCCCCGTCATCTCTTCCTCTTCCCCTCCTGTTGCCCCCAATCTCCTGCTACTATGCCCCACATCCGTCCTCATCCTCCTCACCCATTTTCATGAAATCCCTGCTCGCCCATCTCCCATTCGCCCCACGCCGCCGCACCCGCCTATATGAACATGCAGAAGAAGCCTTCAGGATGATACCTGGGCCCTGTTTCAGCTGGCGCGTCTGGAAAGAGCGCGCAGAAGGCATATGGAGATATGGGGAGTGTGAGAGCACATCATGTTCAACAAACGACTCCTCAGACGATCCATCTCGTCCGAGTGCGTCGTCAACGATCCCGAACACCTCAAATTCTTCCTCTCGTACACCCACAGACACAAGTAAAACAGATTCAGCCCGCACTATTTTTTTCGGTCCACTGCCTGCTCCTCCACCTTCGCCTCCGCCTTCGCATAAGGCTCTTTCCCAGACTTCAAGTAAAGCTCTTACCCCATCCCTTCCCTTGTTCGCATCCGTTTCGGGTGCTTTCGCATTGGCATTGTTGGTTGAAGAGAGCGCCGCTAGCGCTAGCGCTGCCCTGCAGAGCTCCGGCGCCACTCATCCTGGACCTCCTTCTGAATCTGAAAGGGCCGCACACAACGATAGGATGGGTACCTCACTAGGGCCAAAGAAGTCAAGGAAAGATCCGTCACCGAAAGAAAACCTTACCTCTCCTGCGCTTCTTCATGCATTGTCTCGACAAGCACTATGCGTGTGGGAGGGTGGCGTAGCCTTGTCCAATTCAGGATCGAATTCAAATAGTGCACATGCGAGCGAGTACGACTTGGATTATGTAGCTGCGATTGTGCTCGGCGTGCTGTTTGTAGTGCTTTGCGATAAAGGATGTACGACGGAGAGACATGGAAATGGAAGTGCTACGAGCAATACAAAGGAGGGATGGATTTTAGGAGAGGTGAGCGGTATATTCCCCTTGTTTCCAATCTTCTGGGATCTGCGGTGAATCGGAGCAGGCATGTGACTTCTTGATGGAAGTTGCGCACGGGGCCTTTCAACTTTACTTCTCTGCTCTGGAACCGGTCTCCACGATCCGTAGATCCTTCCCATCACATCGTGATCGTCGCGATCATTCCTTTTCTGGGTGTTGACTGTTCTTGTGCGACCGCTTCTATCGCGTTTCGACTCTAATGTTTATGTCTTTTTAATTATTTCCTCTTCCTGTCCTATTTCTGCCTCGTTCTTGTTGCATTTGGCTTTACCGCCCCCACTGTATTTCCACAAATTTTCCTGTACTTCAGCTCCGGCTGAATGCATAAAGAAATATTAGCTGACTCTTACTCTCACAGATCGGCAAACTTGTCAGCATCGCACGTACTATGGGGCTCGGCGTCGACCCTGATCTCACACCTGGCAAGTATGGCCTGTATGAGAGCGAGGCGCGTCGGCGGGCATGGTGGGATATTTGGTGGTGGGATGCGTGAGTTACTGAATCGCGTCATCTAAATCACGTTAATTTAGTTTCTCCACAGATATACGTCTACTCTATCTTCACGTGCTCCGCTCATTCCTCTGCACGCGTTCAGCACCCGCCTACCACTTGATGTCGACGAGGAAGTGTTCACGTCCGCGTGTACGTCTGCACCTCTCCTAAGCCCGACGGGCAAAGAGGGCGTGGGAAGGTGGTTTGGGATGAGAGTAAGGTCAGTGATACCTAGCCGCCCCTTTTGCGCGCCACTGATTTTCTCTATCACTACAGACTCGCGCAGCTTGTAAAAGACATCAACTTCCGCACTTCCTTACTATCATCTGTCGAACAACCCTCAGTCCTGTTATCCCTCGAGCACGCGTCCCAATGCGAAGCCGAGATCAAGCAATGGCTATCAGATCTCCCACCCGCATTCCGGATGGGGAACGAGGGGATAGGCGAGGAATCATGCGTGCCCCCTCAGTCTTCCATGGCGCTGTCATCCAACGCAAGCCATGGAGGCACACCACCGACACTCCTTGCTCAGCGTCTCGACATATTGATGACGACGCATAGACTGGCTATGGGGTTGTACCTCCCGTCCTTACGTCCCCATTCGTCCCCGTCATCCCAATCTGACTCTCACTCTAATGTGAGACGTGAAACTAGCCCGCAGATTCATCAAGCGCGCGTAGGCGCGCTCACAGCTGCACATGGAGTCGTCAGAGCTGGGAGGGATTTTGTCGAGCTTGCGTGTACGCGGCCTGATTTGGTACGGAGGAAGGACGGGCTTGGATTAAGTCTTTGTTGCGGCCTCGTCTATGATGTTCATTCAGGTATACTATTTTTCGTTCCCTTCTTCACTTCAGTTTTCTGATCTCGTGATAGGATTTAGCCGGGGAGTTGAAATGGGATATTCGAAAGCGTTGTTTGACGCCTCTATTGTTTGCGCTACCAGTGCTCTCCGTGACCCATCGGCTGTGTGGGCGCGCACGGCTGTGGAGGATGCTAAGATGGGTCTTGTGCTGCTTCGGGACCTTCGGGATCTCTGTCCTGCGTTGGATGTGAGTGTTCTGGAGGCGCTCATACGGAAACTCGATTCGGGTGGTTCAGGCGCTGGGAGTGGGTCAAAGAGGAAGAGAGAGGGGTGGGATGAAGGTGATGGACGGGATGCTGTTCCTGTACCTGGTGGTTCGGGTGCGGGTGGTAATGGCGAGGAAAATGTTCCTCTCATCCCCGTCCCTGTTGTTTCTACCCAGGAACCCAAGCTACGTTCACCATCTCACGTTGGTTCCAATTCCAATGCTCCCGAGAACACCTCGACCACGAATGTTGCCAACAAGGAGGACAGTTCGGCCTCAGAACCAAGACGGACATACCCTGCGATTGTCATTCCATCCAAGTTTCCGCCTCGGAAGGATCGTGTAAAGGATCGAGATTTGCTCAAGGATGGTCAACGTGAACGAGAGCGGGGGGACAAAGACAAAGACCGCTCAAGGGAGAAAGACAAGGATCGCAAGAAGACCTCGTACCCGTCCGTTGGATTTCGCGTGCGTCCTGGCAAGGAGCCGTCTCCGCTTGCCAGGGTGCGGCCTGCAAGCGCTGGCACACCTACAACGACAACAACGACACAGGGAATATCTGGTCAGTCAATGCCGACATCTAGCCAGCCGATCTCCATGTCAGATCAGTCGATACCTGCGTCTAGTCAACCGATGCCAACGTCTAGTCAATCAATGTCTGTATCCCAGCACTCCGTGATGTCTCAGCCTCCTTCCGTGGCTCCTCTCCAACCGTCTTCCCTCGTCTCAACGCCCATTGATCGGTCTTCCTATCATTCTACGCCTACTTCTATGTCACAAGAAGGCGGGGTTGATTTCTCGTTACCGTTTGGGGCTGCTTACGAGCCTCAGCCTCAGGTGTGTTTCTTATCCTTTTTACATCCGCTCACCCGCTAAACGCAATTCTAGCCTGCCCAAAAATTTACACCTTATGACTATGCCAGCTCTTCCGCTTCACCGTTTTCATATCCGGACACCCCCCAATATGCGCAATTCGGTGGCCCTCCCTCCACACCGACATCGTTTGCTCCTCCGTCCCAATTGCCCCATTACTCAGGAGCTGCTCCACAGCCGCAATCATCTTTCCCTACACAAATACAAACGTCTCAATTTCCTGCATCCCAAGCATCCTACAGCGAGCACCCTCTTCCGTCTCAACAACAACAGCAACAGCCGGGTCGTTTCAGTTTTGGCCCGCAGTTCCCTGAAACAGGTCTTGTGAGAGAGTATTATGGATCGCAGGAGAAGCAGCCCGCTCAACAGCAGGGATATCAACAAGAATATCCTGGGGAGCAGCAAGCGGTGTATGGCGTCAAATCGTCAATAGACCAGCACCTCGCGTCACAACAGAGGTACGCGGGGGGACAGCAAGGATATATGGAGCAGACGTGGACTGAGGGGAGCGAGGGTCAGTATTGGAGCTCATACCCTGCGCAACCTCAACTGCGTTATCAAGAGTGATTCGTCCTCCCCTCCCCTCCTCTTCACTGCTCTTTCCTCAGCTTCCAGTCCCAGTCTTCGCCCATGTAACTAATACGCTCGTTATGCCCGTTACGCCTTGATGTCGCTCCTTGCTAATGCTTTCCCTCGCCATCGCTATATGTACGTCTAGGTTACCCATCGTATCTTCTGTTTTTCGCTATCGTATCTTCCTGGAATTTGTCATTAGCTATATAGCTAACTTTATGAATGTCTCCCGTACAGCTCCTGTTTATTCCTTTTCTGCTTATCTTGTCTATTCGTTCTGTTCTCGTCCATTCATCTCTATCTCTATCTGTGTATATATCACACCACTCTGATTAATGGCTGGAATCACGTTTTTCCATTTCAGTGTATTTTTGTTTTTTTTCGTGTATTTCTTCGAATTTACTGTCTATACGAGCATCGTCATTTAAATCCATAGACTCACTTTTGTTTCTTCATTGTAGCCTCGGTGTTAATGCGAATGGTTCCCAATGCTTAGGTATGCTCGTCCGAATACTTCCGATAGTTCTTTATAGAACATCTGATGTCGAAACGACTCATTTGCTATCTCTTGCGCTCCAGGGGGAATCAGAGCGGAGCATGCAACCCTTTGATACGAGGTCATTCGGGCTTTTCATATATCGCACTCAGCATTACACCTTACATTCGATAGT
>JABBWF010000291.1:0-42806 GCA_016647645.1 Suillus variegatus | reverse complement strand
GCAGAAAAAGATCCTATTGGATTTGGTGGTGCCGTGCACGTGTTCTGTGAATTCTGGTGTTGTTAGATAGGTGTGGGGCTCTTGTGAGCGCTTTTGATCGGGTGAGATCCTTGTAACTGCTGCATGCTGGGCACCGGAGGACATTGAAGTTGTGCTGTTCAATTTTCCCGCCGGGTCACGCCGAGAGTGAGAGTAATCAAACGTGATGTGACACATGATAGATAGCACCTAGCTAACTAGCATATAGTACAGGAGAAACATCCGCAGTAGTAGTACAAAAAAACGCGTCAAACTAGCAGCAGTAGGCTAGTAAACTCAAAGACTCGGAGTGTGATGGTAGAATCGGAACAAGCGAAGATCAAAGCTTGAAGTACAGATTGTAAATTGTTAGTGTTAAGAGAAAGTCGAGTCGGGCAACGGACACTTACCCTTGATGAATGACATGACAAGAGCCCACTATTAACGACCATTCCCCTTCCCATTCCCCTTCCCCTTCCCCTTGCTACTCGCATTCACCTGCGCCTTCGTCTCTTTCTTCGGGGTTCCCTTAGACCCTTCACCTTCTGGCTGAAACTTCGATTTCTTCGCTGAGCGCTCAGGCTGCGCGTCGAACGATAACCCAGTAGACGAAGAGGCCGACGTCACGCTGGACGAGGTGCAAGTCGTCGGATCAGATGAGGAGGAAGTTGTCGGAATGGATGAGAGTGAAGTAGCATTGGTTGTACTACTGGTAGACTCGGAGCCTGAGGGTTGTTGAATGCCAACATGCATCGACTTGCGTTTGTCGTATTTGTGGTTGCGCCAGTCCAAGTAGCGACAATATGCTGTGAGGTAAATCGTGGAGGAGATAGAGTTGAGGGCTGCCCCCCAAGAGGGCTCGAACACGGGATGGGAATCACGCGCACTCTTGACTGCAGACGCCTCAAGACCCATGCCCTCCATCAACGATACGATGTACCCCTTCAAACTTTCTGCGGCATTAGCTAACATGTGTTCAACATCGCCCATCTGCAACGTGGGGTGAAGGGTCTGCGGGGGTGAGTTGAGGCCAGAAATTAGTAGATACTGATAAGGTGAACACATACGTACCCCCTCTGCAAATGTAGAAGCATCCTTGTTGTTGAAATCGAAGTGGCCGTCCGCGCCACGTTTGTATACGCTGTAACGGACCTCGCTGATGTCGATCCAGGTGTGAGACATGATATCCACCGGTCCAAACCTCAAGCTCTTCTTGATGCGCGAAGGAATGAATTCTTCGAAATCTAACGCAGGAGCTGAGCGAAGGTATTGGATATTGACGTCCCCATCTTTTGGCTGTTGCCATCGGGTCCGCTCTTTGAAGGATATGATGAAGGCGTAATCGATGTCTTGATGACCCTCGCATGTGATGCTCAACTTACGCACCATGCAGTTAGTATCCGAGGAGAGTCCACTTTCACCAACCCATTTGGACACCGGCTTCGCCACAACCATCTCGTCTGACTCCATGTCCTCCGGGGGTTGTGCTGTGACGGTAAGGTGTAGATCTGGTATATTAGTAGAGTCCTTGTTTTGTATACGATGATTGAGGTGCATGGTGACGTCGATCATGAGCTTGTCGTAAGGGATATCTTCCGTGAACTTGTTCACAGCCTTCGCGAGATGCGCAGCGGGCTGTTCATGGACGGGGAGTGGGGGCATGATGTGAATGTCTTGAGTGTCCTCGAAGTAGACAAATCTGTGATAAGAAATGAGACGTGGTCAGTGTATGCATATGACTCAACTACTCTGGTGTTTACTTCGCTTTGACCTCAAAATCTCGCTCTTCTGATGTAAATGCTATCACTACCGCGTACTCTGCAGGCGTGATATTGCCGATGACCTCAGATAGCGGTAAATATAAATCTACGATACTTGACGTGTAGATCGGCCTACAGTTGTATGAGGTTGAGGATATTGGAGTGCTTCAAGGACGATGGCACAGTGATCTTCGAGTTTGTGATGGTGAGGAAGAAGATTAGCAGGTGTTGTAAGCGATCTGAGAAATATTAACCTAAGCTTAAAGAACCCTGATTATCCAAGTCTGTAAATTGAACCCCGAGTCTTGACTTTATTGCTGTCTTGAGGTCTTCAAAAATCTGCTTGTCTTGAAGCTCTGTATCCTTTGGAACTTGATTATGCAAAGAGCTTGAACAGGAGGTTTTCTTGAGTTGTACACATGATTGAGGAGGCCCAATCAAATTGGTTGAGGATGGCTTTGGGAGCCAAGACTTTGAACTCTTGGAGAGCTTAGAATAAAGAGTTGGAAGAGCCATGCTAGTGAGATTGCCAGTGACAGGCATTGAGAGAGGGTAGGATGATGATGCAACCAATCATCTCCATTGACTGAAGTTTTGGTCAGCCGAGAGCCACGTGCCTGAGGTGGCGCTATACAGCAATACACAGCAGGTCCTCGTGCAATATAGGATTGTGCAGTGTCATGCAGCAACGCGTAGTGTCATACAGCGACGCATAGTGTCATACAGTGACGCATAGTGTCATACATCGAGAGTTCTTCAATCGTTAATATAAACTATCATCCTGAACCTAGTGCTTACTAGTATTTGCAATGCAATTGAATCATAGTGACGCAAAAAACTACTAGTTCGAGATAGCATAGTAGAAGTCTTTGTCGATGTATTTATTT
The DNA here is from genome assembly GCA_016647645.1 of Suillus variegatus. NCBI lineage: Eukaryota > Fungi > Basidiomycota > Agaricomycetes > Boletales > Suillaceae > Suillus > Suillus variegatus. Next base: position 40,141 of record JABBWF010000291.1, on the reverse strand, counting down.
AAAAAGAATGTTTGAGCAAAGTGAGTACTATTTTGTGCAGTTAAACGAGAATCAGCAGCACAACCAAAGCGGGGGATGATGTGAGCAAAAGAACGAAGTTGATCTAGTGGGAGGATATCACCGAAGGGAGTCCCTGCTGATCGCATTGCACATTTTAAAATATGCATCTGCGTCGTGCATTCCAGCAAGCTTCCATGACGCTGAGGCATAACATCGAGGCGCTGAACATAAGTAAGAAACCGTGTGGCCCAAGGGGCACTAGTACCGGTTTTTCCTCGTGGAAGAAGTGGTTGCATGATAAGGTGCACCTCAACAACATCATGGCCTGCAAGTTGCTCGGATGTCAAACTCGGACACAGTACTATACAAATGGACATCTGAGAAACATACCTTTAAGCCCACTAGTAGGCCATTGTTCACGTCTGGTGTCATCAACAGTGAAAATAGCGGCGTCATAGTGCCCATACTTCCAAGTTGCGCTCGGAGGAGACGCGTTGACTGTGAGAGCAGGAGGAGTGATCGACGGGCTGTGGTACGATGCCTGCTGCACGCGTACTTTAAACCAGACCATAAGGTCATTAAATGGAAGAGGTGCGTCAGGCAATGCTCTGCGTTGTCCCCTCAGGGAGTGGAAGTTCTGAGCCATACCCTCTCGTTGAATATAGTCAGCGAGTGCTCCCCGCAAGTCGGGTAGAGAGAATTTTTCAGCGACGACATCGACTGGTATGCGTCGTATCGAAGGATCGAAATTCAGGTGGATTGCTGTTGCACCGACTACGAATGTGCGGAGAGGTCTGGCTACTTGCATATATGAGGAGACTTGCTTGGCCTTCTTGAAGAAATCGGTCACTACACGCTTCGGCCCCCGGAGATCATCCAAAACTGTTTGCAAGGGTGATTCATCGGCGTGTGGATCTTCATCGTCTGACTCATCATGATGTTCTGAACCGGTGTCCGTTGTTTGGGAGTAGAAGCTTGTGACTGTGATTGTGAACGAGCGATTATTGATGTGGCGATATGGAAGTTTTGACACTTCTCTCGGCGATCAAGAAACCGGCATATTTGAGCATCATAGTTGATGTTATTGGAGGAATCTGCAGGATCCTTGATAAGGGTGATGTGAGCGTGCTCTGTGGTGTCTGCAGACCACTGCAAGAGAGAGCCGACTTGACGTATACTGGGCTCAACACTCTGCATCAACTCCAGTTTGGGTATATGCCAGTTGTTGAGGACTTGTCCGCTCTTGGCACCTCGGCGTGCGCTGCAAGCAATGATACCTTGCTTGTGTTCGTGAAATTCCTTGAGGGCATCGAGAATCTTTTGACAATGCGCTTCGTCAATCGTTGTCGCTTGCGATATGTAGCGAAAGTCCATCAGTGCGCGAACAGCTATGACAACACTGCGGGGGGCTGCGTCGGCAATGAGAGCAACAATGTAGCGTTGCATATCACGTTGGGCTCTTCCAGTTACTTGTTTAAGCTTGGAAATGCCATCCTTGAAGTGTCGGAACGTCGTGAGTGGCTGCAAAACGGAGAAACGAAAGTCTAGTTCCTGCTCGCCAACAGCTGCAAGACACCACTTAACATCGTGATCATAGAATTCACGGTGCCAGTGATGCAGGGCTTCGGGAGTGAAAAACACATGCGGATCCGCAAGTGACCAATCACGCCAGAATGGCTGGGCTACGCCACTCAGGCGGAATGGAGCGCATGCATCAAAGTAACCTTCGACGTCGAGGGGGTCACAAGCAACGCTCAAAAGCTGCTCGAGAGTCGTTTTAGCTGTTCGAGGGGAGTGTTGGAAGGCGTCTCCGAAATTTTCGTACATAGCCATAGTTACCGGTGAGGTCTTTCCCCGGACACATGCGAGCATGCATGCCTCGGGTGTATCAACAATGTACGAAGCTAAGGGAGTAAAACAGTATCTGAGGTTCCCAAGTGGGTCCGACATCATCCGGCCGATGCGTGCAGCTTGCTTGAGCGGTTCTAGCACAATATCTAGACACTGGTGGACCAAGCGGGCTTCAAGAACACTCTGCATCCGTTTCACCGGATGCAGAAATTCGGCAATTGGAAGCAGCGCTGTTAGGAGGAAAGCATGTGAGGACGCCTTGTTTCGAGTTGCCATCTTGATATTGGCAAGGCTGATCAGGAGCGGGTGAGCGACACGTCCACCAGTCATGTTGGTAATGTTGGTCTTATCAGAGGACAATATAACACCTAACAATGTCGCACCATCCGGAAGTTGTGACTACGATGAGGTGTGAGAGTTAGCAAGTTAGAGACAGTTGATAGTAAGGTATGTAATACCTGCATCGACCACGCTGCGTCCCCCGTCAACCATTCATTGTAAATTCGTGATGTACGTTCCACTGTGTCATAGACACGTTGCGGTGTGACGTCCATTTCATTAGCAAAGAATGGGTGGCTAAAAAGTGATTCGATGCAATCCAATGGATCGCGCCAGTAAAGATGGAGAGGCTGTTTTGTTGGGTGAGTGGTCGAGACTATGCGGTACTGCCATTTCGGAACAGGAGGTAGCAGCTCAGCACGACCACGCAACTCCTTGGCCGTACGAAAGGAGAGAGAAATTGCTTTAACCTGCAGAGAAATCAGCACTTGCGACAGTAAGATGCCAGCTGACTCAAGACGTACTATTTCAAGCCCCAGGAACTCATCTATGGCGGCCATACTTAATGATGAGCACAGGAGAAAGCTGCCGAGCTCCCAGTCCTGACGGGACGCAAATGGATAGTAAAGATTGTCTTTGCGATATGCTGTATAGGGATCCATGTTAAACCTATCCCGAAAGGTCTGGCCGCGCCGATACACTTTCGCAGCGTTCCTGAAGCACTCGACGTAAGGCTTCTCCGAAGCTTGGCTGCCCAAAGGCTCTTCAACCGACCCTAGCAGATCACTCTCCAAGCCCACCACACCTCCCTCGTCACCATAGAAATAGCCCGCCGAGTCATTCATGTCCTGAACATACGCTGTTTCCTCACTATCAGTTTGCAATTCAAAGTCCATTTGGAAATCTTGAACAGGGCTTGATGTTCTGTAATGAGGAGATGGGCCGGGAGTTGCGTGCTGGTCTGCCAACTGTGAGTCTTGCAAAATTTGCGCGGCAGTCTCAAGCTGATCGACCCATCGTAGACAGGATGTGAGAGGCTGGCTCAGGTGTCGTGAAACAGCCCAAGCGCTCTTGAAGTCTTTCAAACAGTTAGGGCAGTTGAGTGTCATTAAGCAGGGAGTCGGGACGGAGGTACTACTAAGTACACTGTGCGCACTGCTGCACTGCTTAGTATGTAACTCAGCGTGCACGTGCCGACGGTATGATTCGGACTCGGTACCACTTAGTAATTAAGCAGCACCATGGCTGGTAGTACTACCCATGATGCTGTAACCATTTTTTAACCTGCTTTTGAAGGTTCATTTTCTCCATCACCCACCTACTAGTCGTGTGCTGGCAATACCATGGGCCAACAGAGGGGGCAACAAGTCAGAGTCCCGTCCGTTCAAGAATCGGATATCGACAATGAATCAGTGACGTCGGTCCAACCTCCTCGTCGCCGTTCCAACCGACCTGGTGCTGGTGCTGGAGGAAGGAATTCTCAGCTAGAGAAGATAGGAAATGCTATTCAGGCTCCAGCCAGAGCAGCTGGAAAATCGAAGGTTCAGAACATCGTCCCGTTTGACGAACCTGAAAATGCGATGGCCCTGGTGGCAAAAAAGAAGAGGGGAGGAAAAGTTCCTCGGGATAGAAACTTAAGTGCAATAGTAAGTACCCGCTTGGTTGATGTTCATTTCTGTAACTGCACCATCACGGCGGTACCATCAATTCTTGACTATCTTAGTACTAATGTTTGGCATTTAGCAGGAGGCATCTGAGTCAGGCCCTAGTGCTGCAGGTCCTGCACCTGCTCTACATGTCACGGATAAAGGAAGGTTTGGTTTACAGGGTCATCCAGTTCCCTCAACATATGTTGGTTCCAAGCCACTTCAGTCTTACCAAACGGATCCTCAGCCTGACTTAACGATATCTCCTGCCCGGCCCTATACCTCTCAAGGTGCTTCTCGCAGCATCTCTCGTGGTATTTCTTGTGGTGGTTCTCGGCGTGGTGGTTCTCGCGGTGGTTCTCGCAGTGTCTCTCGCGGCGCCTCGCATGGCGCTCCTCATGACCATCAGGCTGCTGAAACCAGGACTCCAGCTGTCCAGCATCCTATTAGTGCTCGTATTGTTCCTCGTAGTGTCTCTCAATCTGTCACCAAACAACGCTCGGGCTCAACTGTTCCTGTTCTCAACACTGCTGTCCAGCGGGAGCCATCAGTGACCATGACCCCCCGCCATACCTTTGCTCGCACTGGAACTGAAGAAGGTCGTGAAGAGGCGGACATTGAAGAGGACATTGAAGAGGACATTGAAGAGGATGCCGTGTCTAACGAGGGTGGTGATTTTGCGGAAGATGATGATGTCAATAACGAGCTTGAGGGTGGAGATTTCACACAAGACGATGATGCCGATGACCTTATGGAGCACGAGGAGGATTTCTACGAGAGTGACACCGTCATGCACCCCCCACGACACGGTGACCAAACCTATCCTGGCAGCAAGCAAGTTAGACGCCCTACGCAAGCACCTGATCTCAGTCTGTATTCGCAGGATGAGGATTCTGATGGCGCGGGAGTGGCTGGCACGGACCGTGATTATCAGAACAACCGCACCACTAGAAGGACGGCGCCAAAGCGATCAAGTCTTCAGAGTGCTAACAAACAAATTCCGAGTCGTTTGAACGCTCCCGTAGTCATAAGTACTCACCCATACTATCACCTTGTACTAACGTTATTTTTCAGCCGAATATCGATTATGATATCCTCCAGGCCCACCACACGAAAAACCGTCGACCACGTTCTCCGTCCCCTACGTATTTGAGCAGCATACGGAGCCACCATCCAAAGGCTAAGCGCGCTCGCACAAGAACCTCGCTGTCAAGTGACGACTCCGATCAGCAGGACAACTTGGAGGATCTCAACGAGGTCGATATCGACAATGGGAGGCGTCACCGCACCAAGAAAGCGAAGGGTGCTGCTAACAATCGTGATGCAACTAATGTTGGGTTCTACCCCTCACTCTGGCAAAAACTTCTTGACCGTGCGAAGGCTAATTTCAGGCTTTATATCGCTACTTCAGTCCCATTCCCTGACAAAGAGCAATCCATTGGTGGTACCGGAGTCTGTGGTGAAGTGATCGCGGAAGCAATCGTACAGTGGCAAGAACAGAAACGCAAACTCGAGAAAGGTATTTTCTCGCATTGCAATGCTACCGCACACTGACACACATACAAAGGTTACTACCCCGAGTTCAAAACGGGGATGGCTACTGTGGTGAGCGCTCCAAGTTGCACTAACTTATGTTTCCATTAACGAGGTCACACGGCTTTAGGTCTTTAACGATGCCGCGACATTCCGCAGCAAGATCAAACAAATTGTACTTACTGTCGTTCCAATGGCATATGAACTCGCCCTCGGTGTCAACGGGAACACGATCGAAAGCGTCAAACTCAAGGCAACCGGTTTGTTGAAAAAAGCAATGTATTTGCGTGGCCATCCTGATTCTGAGGTACTACGTCCTTCATCATCCTTGATCCTCAATTCTTAACATCTTGTAGGGTCATGCATCTAACTTTGCAAACGACGCAGTCCGCATCGTTTGCCATAAGTCATTTTATGACAATGGATCCAAATCGCTAAAGCAATTCGCCAAGTTTCAGAAGACCATCCCGCCCGCAGCGCTCTTCCTCGTTGGGACTATTGTGAGTGCGCTTGTAGTATGCTTAAGCGCGTTCACTGATTCTGAGTTTATCCCACCAAGATTCGCAATATTATATATATCTACAGTAAGTATGGCCAGGTAAATGGCGCCAAGCAAACACCTATCGAGGATTCGGAGACTTCATACGATCGTATTTCAACGCTGTTCGACCGCACGAACAAAGACGCATATCACGGACCAAAACTACGTCAAATGCTTAAATCTTGGGCATTGGAAGGCATGTAAGTTTCGACATAGTTTTTCACAGCGGTAGCAGTATATTGACCATCAAGTTACTAGGAACGTACATGGCGCTGGCCTTGGTGCTGACGAAGGTGACGACGGCTCAGAGTGGGACGTTGATCTCGCGTAGTTCTACATACCACTAGTCCTTTCATTGTTTTATTTCAAATTGAATTATCATTGAAGTTAGCTTTCGTATCATTGCGTGCAAGAACAGTAGCTCTACTAGCAGTACTGGTAATATAGTAGTGTAATATCAAGAGTGCTACGGAACACCATGCGCCGCTGTATGACACTGTATAGCAACTTTTGCTATACAGTGTCATACAGCGCTACAATGTTGTGCAGGGCTATGCCGTACTCGGTAACTAACGGTCACTGTACCTGACTGCACGGCATGACGCATCCGGATTATGTACTGTGGCTCGGCTGCGCATGGGGGGACCTCTCTGTGAACCCTGAGTCACTGTACGGCAACATGCAGTGCCACCTACCCCATTTGGGTTTTGCTGATGTAGAATGGTGTAAAGATACAACAATTGCTGGATACTATACGAAGTAAGTAACCAGCAATATAATAATTGTTGTGTGGTCTAGCACAGCCTAGTCTGCTATACTTGCAAGACAAGTGTGTTCGACCTGAGGGGTTAGCTATTGGAATAAGTCTGTTAATGGTGAATTGATTAGCTGTCAAAAGTCCGAGCATGAGAAACAGAATCCGAAGGTATAATTACGAGTCTGATGCCAAAGTGTCGGTCGATGTTTTTGGGTTTAGCAGGTTAGTGGGTTTCAGGTGCGGGTTTAGCGGGTTAGTTAGGGTTAGAAAAGGAACATCAGGTATAGCGAGTGATATGCGGATTATTGAGACTGTGGGTGTTTTGGATAGAAAGAGCGGTAATATTTCGCAATATCAGCTAAGAACTATGGAATATTGGGTTTGACCACAAAGTGTTGGGAAACGGCCCCCTACTACTTGGATCCCCCCAATATGCTATGTGGAAACCAATATATATATAAGTACATAGAAATCCGGAACCCTATAGGCAAAAGTAGTGGCCGACGATTTCAGATCTGAAGTACATGTAAATAAACATGAGGTGCTGTGGATGATGGGAAAACATGTAATAGCGCTGGCTACGACGTGAGTAATGTGAGAAATAATTGACTATGCACCTAGTGGGGCTAGCAGACAAGACAGGACATGGATAGGACAAGTGTGCAGGAAAAACATCGGGTCCGATGCGGCTGATGCGTCGGGTCCGCTGGTCAAAGTGTTGGGTCCACTAATCAAAGTGTCGGGTTTCATTGGGAAGTGAATACTGTGCGACAGGCATTTGACATGATGAATGAAATGGCTGAATATGAGCTCAGTGCTAGCTCGAGTGTTACACCGGCCAACTTCTATCTTCCGTATCTGTTCCCTTCTCAGTTAGCCCCTGTCTCTGGACATCTGGTTTTACCCATAACCAGCTGTACTTAATTCCTGTCCCTTCTTTATTTCTGTCTTCATTTAATTGAGTTCCGATAAACTAGTGTTAGGTGTTCCACATGCTCCATCCATAGCCTCACATAGCCTCGCACTGTGCTGACTGATTCTCCATTAAGTCCTCAGTAGTATATAAACCCTGTAAATTCTCTATAGTTCCTCAGTTCGAATATTATCTTAGACTCTGCTCATTCCCTCCTCCGTCCAACTTGAGTTTCTCCTCTCATCATCCTCCATTAGTCTTAGGATCAACTCCTATAGACTTCTCACCTCCACCTCTACCTCTGGTACAGTGCACAACACTAAGAATAGGCCTCTCTGTTGTGGACTCAACCTTGATGCGATAAGGGAAATTTTTTCATTTTTAGCGTACAAGTAGGTCAAAGGATCATGAATCTGCAATAAAATTTTTTGGTGGTGATTATGTAAGCAGTCCCAATTTCGGTCACCAATTTTTTTTTTACTGGCATACAATCTCCAGTCAAAATATGCCCCAGAAAACCAAGAAGGCTCGGCAGGCCAAGACTCAACGAGCTCCTGGCAGTAAGTTCTTTAGTAAAAATTGTATTGACAGTGTCGAGGATCTGGATGATGCGGACTATATTGACGAAGAAAATTCATACTCAGACGTGGACGATGAAGGCTGGATTGTGAGCCTGCCAGAGCACAGGATGACAGACCTTAGTGCTGTCTCTGACTCCGAGGGCGAGAAACAAGGGCATGATCATGTGGTCGAAGGTAACTTAGATCATATTGATTGTGGCATTAAGCGACAGGCTGTTGGTGCAAACATGTTTTTTCTTCACCGCAAAGCAATGGGGACGAGGAGCGGCTACTAAATAAGGAAAGTGGCAGTGCTGGTGGCGTGGGAAGTCCCAATTTGAGTCTGTCGTTTTTTTAAATCGAAGAATTTTGAAAAAGTAACCAGATAGGTTTGTAGCTAGGTTCAAACGGAGGCGATTCCAGCAGTTTGGTACAATTCAGGTGGGATGGGGTGATGTAGAAACAGAATTTGTGTTGGTGTGGTGGCGGAGGTCGGTTTTTCCCGTTTTGCACTGTAGTCCTCCGCTGTTTCCTTTCTAGTTCAGACATCATCCAGATTAGTCTTATCACTCATTCCCGAATGTCCACCAGAATTCCTGCACATTGGACATCAGACTCTGGACATCTTCTGCTAGCCTTCGGAAGTTAGGGGCACATACTCAGGTAAGGGGCGCAGCGCATGAGCTGAAGCCAAGCCCTTTGGATCCGACCCTTGAGCACGTTCTTAACACCTACTTTGTTATGCTCCATCACTGTCCTATTGTTCTGCCCAGCTCCACCCAGATCTAATCTTGAAGTTGTGATGCATATTATGCATATACTTTGCTGCTTATTATGGAACATCATCTAGTTTCAACTGTCATATATATATTCCTTGCTGACTTCCTAAGGCAAGCACACACTGGCATCATCTAAATCATTTCTTTGTCTATCAGGTATCCTCAAAGACATGACAAAGACTTGTGTCACAACATACATAGTATATGCATGTTGTTTAAGGAGGTATGTGTAATGAATTTTGTTTGCAATGTATTCTGATGTATTTTCAAATATTGTGTCCATATATAACATAGTTCCTGGTATTTTAATAATAGACTATCAGAAAATAGGACAAATGTCAGTTGCAAAGGAGATTACACACAGACTGGAAGCAGATGAGCACATATATGCTCATGAGTGATTTATTTTGTGCTCTAAAGCTTTTCTGCTCTAACCACTTTTGTTGCCACTTAAAATCATCAACATCAATCAGCTACATATTATGTCAATGTCTCCCTACTCACATCTAAGCCCACTTGTCTAATACTCTAAACATCACTATGTTTTTTTCTTCTCAAGTCAAAATGTGGCTCAGATAGGAATTTTTTGATACTCTCCAACTAGACTTAGGTAGACTTAATATTTTTGAATATTTAATTCTGCAATGAATTTTGCTTAGTCAGCTACAATGATGACCCAGACTAAATCTCATGCATATCAGGTGACCATGAAAAATATTTCCCGTATATGTTGTCCTAGAAAAACATTCTTAAAATCCTAAATACCTATCAATTTAGGTCACATGACTAATAACAAGCCAGGATGACTCAGCTATATACCCAATAACTCATTAACTTGAAATGACTCACTATGACTCAGTGTGACTAGGAATGACTCTTGAGGAGCCTTAATATACCAGTAGCACAGCCACTTTTGTTGTATTTATAATGACTCTAGTTTTTTGAGAAGCTTATTCCTGTAGAGTTCATCTAACAGTCCAAGGTGTACATAAGGTGTGATTAGTGTTAGCATTGGTGTCAAGAACTGTTTCAAGATTGAGAGGCACATTCTCAAGAGACAGGAAATACTATAAGCTCATCATATCAAATGACCAGCTGTGAACTCACTGTCCAATGACTAACAAGCAAGGTACAGCCATAATTTTATATTTTATATTTATTTTTCTACTTTCACCAAATTTTGGAGTTTTTTTCTAAAACATATTCTGGAATGTTTGTATTGTCTCTATGTTCATATAAGACTTAGAGTAGCTTATTGGGCAGAATTTAGAGATTAATAGTGAAGCTTAACCTCACTCATCTGAGTAGCAATACTAAGCTAGGGTCTTCTTTGCCTAATAGACTTTAGCTATTGAATAGGGGACTTGGTAGTAAATCCAAGGATATTACAAATAGTATGACCACAAAGACAAGACTAAACAATTCTAGGTTATGATGTACACCATTGTAGGTAAACAACTTTTGCTGAACACTACACGAAGTGAGTGTCTAGCAAAATATAATAGTTGTGGTCTAGCACAGCCTAGTCTGCTTATACTTGCAAGACAAGTGCGTTCGACCCGAGGGGTTTGCTGTAAGGTATTAGAATAATTAGCTATACGAAGTCCGAAGCGCAGGAAACAAGTCCGAAGGTATAATTACAAGTCCGATGTCAAAAACGTCGGGTCCGATGTTTTCGGGTTTCGGGTTAGCGGGTTTCGTCGGGTTTCATCGGATTAGCATCAGGTTTGTAGCGAATGTCGGGGATAGTGAACGGCGGGTTACTGTCGGTGTTTTTGGAGTGTTTCGGATAAAGAATGGATGATATTGCAGAATTCAACTAAGAACTACTGATATCCAATGACCTCCTCCTACTCAGAGGTAGAAAGGTAGATAAGTAAGTAGGAGGTATGTGAGATATATAGTGTCTATGTAGAATTTTGGAGTGCTATAGGCGAAAGTAGTAGCACTAATTTTCGGGTCCGATGTCCTATGTAATAAGACATGTGGTACTGCGGACATGTAATAAGGCTGTCTACAATGTTAGCGACTTGAAAACTGATAACTGTGCACCTAGTGGGGATAGATACGACAGGACAGGACATAGGGAGGACAAATGCGCGGAAAAATATCGGATCCGAAGCGGCCAATGCGCGGGAACATCGGGTTTGCATCGGGTTTAGTGGATAAATGTTAAGACCATGCACAAAGGGTAGGACTGATTCAAAAGGGACTTGGCTTCAGCTCATGCGCTGCGCCCCTTACCTGAGTACTGTAGAGATACGCACCTAGGTTCGTCACACTGTCACAAGCCTGGCGAATCGAACCTATTTTGCGTGACAGTCACACCAATTTTGGGGCCGTCGAACCTAAAGTGTGACAAGCGGTAAAAATACGAAAAAACCATCTAATGCATCCAAAAATTTTTGTACTGAGTGTTCGCAACACGCCTGCACTTGCCACGACCCTCGGCCTCAACCTCCTTAGACCCATCAGCCATAGATTGAAGCCCCATCATGTCATCTAGTACTTCTCGCTCATAGCTCTCTGACTCGTTGTCTACCAGCAAATTGCCCAATTCGTCAGCGCTATAGCCATGAGTGGGTCAGACCATGTCCGTCTCGTGGACTGAGCTCAGGCTCGCCAAACATTGGAGGATCCACACTGAAAAGACCTTACAATAACATAGACAGAAGACATTCTGTTGCCAGACGGAAGTAAAATTAGAGACGAAGGTGCATCTCCGGCCGCGGGTCATGAGGATCGCCACACTTGGCAGCTGCATGTGTACAAGGCAATGTGTCTACCCAACATCGGTCGTCACACCCAACGAACCTAAGCGCAGCGTGTCACAGGTCACACCCCCCCTGTGAACCTTCGAACCTAACGTTCATTTGGTCACACCCAAATCAGGTCGAACCTAAGTGCGTATCTCTACAGTATGTGCCCTTAATTTCAGAATGGTGTCCGGAGAAAGTCCAAGGAAGTCCGAAGGACTTCCGGACGAGCGCGGGAAAGTTCGGAAGGACTTTCCGGACGAGTGCGAGTAACTTCCGGAGGAGTGCGGGAAAGTTCCGGAGGAACTTCCGGAAATTACTATGGGGTTTCGTCCTGATACGGAGATGTGTAATGGCTACTCAGGACAAGTCCTGAGTAGAAGCAAACAGAGGAAAGGCTGCAAGGACAAAGTCCGAAGCAGAATAGGTCCGGAGGACCGCGGGAAAGTTCCGGAGGAACTTCCGGAGACTCGGAGGAATGGAGGATCGGATGAGCAAAGGATTGGAGGAGTGGAGGAGTGAAGGTTTGGAGGAATGGAGGAATGGAGGAGCGGAGGAGCGGAGGAGTGGAGGAGCGGAGGAGCGGAGGAGTGGAGGAGCGGAGGAGTGGAATAGGTCCGGAGGACCGCAGGAAAGTTCCGGAGGAACTTCCGGAACTCGGAGGAGTGGAGGAGCAGAGCTCCGGCCTAGGGAATTCCTCCCTAGGCCTGAGACAGATATTTGACTAAGTCGGAGGACTAGAACTTGGTACGAGGACTTAGTGCAAAGACTAGTGCGAGGACTAATATGTGTAATAATCAGACTAAGGAAATACAGGAGTATCTACAGGGGTTTATATACTACTGAGGACTTATCAGAGAACTGAGATGCAAAGTCCGAAGCTATACAAAGCTGTGGACGGAGCGTATAGAAAAGTCAAACGCTAGTCTATCGGAAAATAGTAAATGAACCCGGAGATTAGATCAGAGGAAAATAAAGGGCGGAAATGAAATGAGGTATGGAAAATGATATAGTCTAACTGGAGAAGGAACCTACAAAGGGAAAAGGCACGGAAGATAGATGCGGGTCGGATCTGGATGTTCGGAAGTCCGGAGACAGGTAATTACCATAAGGGGATGAGCGCTGATTTAAGGTTTGGATTCGGATATGAAGCATAGGTCGGATCCGGAGATCCAGAGATGTGGATATCAGATGCAGGAGTACAGGGATCCGGACGGATAGAGGATTGGGTCTGGAGATGTGGACAGGAGGTCCAGAGGTCCGGATGAGGTGTGGGAACATCGTCAGATGTTGGTCCGGAATACGGGATATGACAATAAACGTCGGATTGAGCGGATGAGTGTCGGATAACATTGGGAAGTGATTCTTGTGCGATGTGCATTTGACCTGATGTGTGAAACAGCTGAATACAAGCTCAGCGCAAGCTCAAGTGCTACAATGTGTTGCCTAGTCTGCTATACTTGAGACGACAAGTGCGTTTGACCCTAAAGGGGAAGTGAGTACAGCAAGGATCTAGTAGTAGACGCTGAAGGCGCTACTGGTTGTCCAATGTGAAGCATGAGAAAGTGCAGGTGCGCGCCAGGCAAGAAGGCGCGGGAAGGCGCGCGTGTACTGCGCGAAGCGTGGGAAAGTGTGTGTGCGTATGCGGAAACAAGAGAGACTAAGAGTGAGTTTGCTTAAGTGATGATATGATGCAAGACAAGAGATGAGAGTGTGAGTGAGATAGATAGATGTCAGAGAATAGATTACTACTATGACTTTCTAGATAGTAGGTAAAAGGCAAAGTGGGAAAGTGGAAAGGTTAAGTGAAAAGTGAAGTGTGTTAATAGTATCTAATGCTGGCGCTTAAGTATGGTGCCTAAGTGCTGTCATGCAGAGCCAAATCACTACCGAGTAGGTATGTAAAGATACCTATAAGTAAGGGTCCATGATAAGAATAAAAGTGGTATGATATGCAAATAAGGCAAATGGAAATACATGCACTAGAGAGCTTGGTGGACAGTGGATGGATGCTTCTGGATGGCTGGCACTATAGGGCGCTCAAGCGCGCACACACATACATCGTAAAGCGCAGGAAGTCATGTGCGCATTGTGCGTTGCGTGGGAAAGCTGCGCCTCATATAGGGATAGCTGCAGATAGCATACAGAGTGATGCTGCATGTTCGTGCTATGTACTCCCTAGTGAACACTGCCATATCACACAATGTGAGGCATGAGTCTCTACATCTCCCAGGGACTTAAATTCTGAGTGTCCCCACTCAGCGTGTGTGTGGTGAGGATCTTGCGTGGTAGTATGCAGTGTGATGCATGTACGATGCTTGGGTTGTTGGGCGATGAATGCACGAGCATGGATGTGTGAAGTGCAGGAAAGCGCAGGCATGCACGAGGCGTGAAGGTGTGTGAAAGTGCACGCACATATGCGCTTGAGGCGCGGGAATGCAGCATAGCATGGTGAATTGCGAGGGTGACTCTGGTGTGAATAATGCGCCATGAGTGTGAGGCAATGATGCAAGGGTGATATGGATGTGGTGTGTGAAGTGTGGGCAAGACGCGCACATATGGCATGAAGCGTGGGAAAGTGCGCGTGCACAAGGCGTGAGAACGCACGTGAGTATCACATGTGTTGTATTCTGTGGGGACACCATGAGCTGTTGCGCAATGATCTTGGAGTCCAATATGCGTGCATGGGTATGGTGTGATGTGGCGCAGTCCAAGAGCAATCCAATCCATGTCCAAACCAAGTCCTGCTAGGCGCACTAAATATTAGGTGCTAAGGGTTTGAACAGTGTGAGTAAAACTATATGTGAAAATGTGAAGGAAAAACAGTAAACTTTGCAGATGTCCTATCCGATGTTAAGACCATGCACAAAGGGTAGGACTGATTCTGAGGGGCTTAGCTTCAGCTCATACGCTGCGCCCCTTACCTGAGTATGTGCCCTTAATTTCAGATTGATGTCTGGAGAAGATCCGAGGAGGTCCGAAGGAGGTCCGAAGGTGCGGGAAACTTCGGAAGGACTTTCCGGATGAGTGCAAGTAACTTCCGGATGAGTGCGGGAAAGTTCCGGAGGAACTTCCGGAAATTACAGTGAGGTTTCGTCCTGATATGGATATGTGTAATGGCTACTCAGGACAAGTCCTGAGTAGAAGCAAACAGAGGTAAGGCTGCAAGGACAATGTCCGAAGCAGAATAGGTCCGGAGGACCGCGGGAAAGATCCGGACGAACTTCCAGAAACTCGGAAGAATGTAGGATTGAATGAGTTTCAGATCAGATCGGATGAATAGAGGATCGGAGGAGCAGAGCTCTGGCCTAGGGAATTCCTCCCTAGGCCTAAGTGGATATTCACAAGGAAGGAACTAGCATGAGGTTTTAGTGTCAAGACTAGTGCGAGGACTAATATGATATTCAGACTGAGGAACTACAGGACATATACAAGAGTTTATATACTAAGGAAATAACGGAAAGATCAGTAAGCAAGAGTCCGAGGCTATGTATGAAGCATAAGCAAAGTTATCAAGCGCGAGTCGGAAATGAAGCATAGGTTAATGGATCAGTAAGCGTACCGGTAGTAAGTATAACCGAGATACCGAGGACAAGGAATACCGAATAGAGGAATAGGCTGTGTTAACGTTATATGCACAGGAGATGAACTGAGAAGCTTATCGTATATTGGATCGGACCGGATCGGATGTCCAGACGAGAAGCATGGATATACAGGATATGACATTAGGGGCGATAGGACAAAGGATGAATGATGCGGGCTAGCTGCGGAGGTATGGAGGTCTGATGTGCAGAGGTGCAGGGATCCGGATGGGTACTGGAGACATGGATAGGGCATCCGAAGGTCCGGATGAGGCATGGGAATATTGTCGGATGTAGGTCCGGAATACGGGATATGACATCCGACTTGTCTTCTTCATGCAGCTGTCGACATCTACACCTTCCTATGAGTAAGGTGCGAGAAGCGTGTGCGTGCATGTGAGCGTGGGAAGACTGCGCGCATATGTGCGCATTCTAAGGTAAAAAGAGCATGGTGCCGCGTCATGCGTGCGAAGAGAAAAGAATATCCTATTGAGCTAGGCGGGCACAATCTAAGGTTGTTTTGTTGTTTTGTTTCTATGTTCTTCTAGGTGATTCCTATATGCATATATATCAGCACGTTATTAGTCCTTTGGATGGTGTTATAATGAGAGAAATTTCAATTGAAAGAGCGCTGGATGAAACCCAGGGTAAAATGAATGGTATCCTATGAAACAGTGTTGTTATGTGTTTTTCTTGTGATGTGCAGCTGAAGCGCTCGAAGCACATGGTGTATGTGGCGTAGGCAAGATGTGGGTGCATGGCGTGAAGCACGGGAAAGTGCGCGTGCACAAGGCGCGAGAACATGCATGAGTGTCGCATGGTTCCTTTTCATCAAGCCTCTTTGATTGCTGACTCCAAGGGGGGCTAGTAACTGGCAGAATGAATTCCTGCACAACGCACTGCAGGTTGAAGGCACGCCAATGGGAGGCGCTGCAAGGGGTGTAGAAGTGCTCTACAAGCTGATAGGATGCGCGCAATGTGCGCGCCTTGGGGCGATTTCGCGTAATTTGATTATATTGGCTGAACATGCGAGGAACAGCCATTTTCCTGCAAATGCATTAGTGAGAGACATATGTAGCGTGAAATTAGGCGCAAATGTTGTGCGAATGGGCTGTAAGGGTGGTTTATCAAGGTGCAATAGGCGCATAGGTAAAAGAGAATAGTGCACATCAGGGTGTGCAGAAATGAAATTGACATGGTAAGCAAAAATGTGATTTCAAAGGGAAGAAACGATAGAAACACGATAGTGCAAAAACTCTGCTAAAATTATGAATGCACGAGGTGCAGGAATTATCGCGCGATGCGCGCGATCATGGCGCGTGAATGAGGGGTGGTGCGAAGATGAAATTAGAGTGTTTGGAAGTGTCATATAGCTCCTTAAGAGCTTCAAACATGAAAAAGACAAAAAGCACGAAATGAGATGAGGATAAATATACAATTCCTCTAGGCGCACGCATTGCGCGTCCTCAGGTGCAATATGGTGCACCTGAGTCACCCCAGGGTCGCCTGAGACATGCTCTGCTTGGTGGTTGGGCAGCATGATGCATGGATGCTTTACCGGCATGCGATAGTCACTAGAAGCAAAGAGCACGATGTGCGCGTGATCGTTAGTGACAGATGGAATTACCAGAGGCAAACTCTGGTCGACACGAGGTGTGACTCGAGCCTCTGATGCAGTAGAAGGCTCCTCTATAGGCGCAATAGATGTTTAGGGTCATCCCTGACCTCTGATGATGTGAGTGGTGATAGTGGTGATGGTGCGATGATTTCTTCCTTAAGTGATGCAATAGGTGAGCGTGTTTCAAGTGATGGCGTTGTGGGTACAACAATCCTGCTGAGTGGCAAGGACAATATGTTGGGTCTTGCAGAACCTAGCTGCTATTCGACCCTAAAGGGTTTCTGGACCAGGCTCAAGGCTCAGAGAAGAGGAAATATGATAGAAACTTGTTGAGTACTCAGACTCATAGTGAAACTGGTGAAAAGATAACTTTCTTATGTAAGCTAAGGTGCAAACATAACTATAGGTAAAACAGTCTCTGCAAGCCCAGCCAGAAATCATTCCTTACAGCGTAATAACTTCCACAATGGGCGTGTTATTGTGCAATAGATGTTTAGAGTCATCCCTGACTACTGGCGATGCAATGGCAATAGGTGAGCAGGTTTCAAGCGATGCGTTAGTGTGCAATAGATGTTTAGAGTCATCACTGACTTGCGATGAGATTGATGATGATGATGGGGAAGGAGATGGTGCTGATGATGATGGGGAAGAGGTGTTTGTGGTGTGCTTCTGGTTGCGCTTTGCGAGCGCGCGCGCAAGTTCATGATCTAAAGCAATGCAGTCTGGTATAGCTTTGCATGCTGGCACAGTTGATGATTGAGGTGTGCGTGAATCACGCAAAGGCGCGGGAATAGAAACTGGTGGCTTTTTGTCAAGTGCAACTTCTGAGGATGCACAATAGAAGAGTCCAGCTGCTACACTAGCGCTAGTGGTCATATCCTGGGTTGCGCGGCTCGTGTAGTATCGATCTTTGTACTTAGTCACCTTAGCTTGCACCAGTGCTTGTGCTGGCATGGTCGCTGTAACTAAGTTGGCAAATGGCACTACCACAGGTGCACTAACTGGCGCGCTTGGCATGGGAAAAGCGCATGCAGGTAATAGGAACTGCGCAGCTGCAAATACATCCATAAATGGGTATGGGTCGTATGGGTGGTGGTCAGGGAACTTGATTATAAGGTGCAAGCGAATTTGCGCCTGAGCATCTCTAGGGATTCCTTCCATGAATAAGCGGTCGCAGTTCGGTCCTTCCAATACAGTCTTCATCCAAAAGTGGCTGCATAACCTTCCTGAATGCGTGAAGGTAGTTGCTTAGCTCTGTGCAAGAGGGCATTGGTTTGTTAGTGTATTCGTGCGCTGATGGCTTGTAGATCCACAAGCGCATAGCGTCTTTTACCATCCCATCCAGGATACATTACCTTAACTTCTGCTATGAATGCATCATAATCATCTACTGCTGCTTCGGGCATTCCACCCCATAATTCTCGGTCATCATGTTCTAGGTAGTGATAATACCTTTGATGTGGTTGAGTCCTTGGAGTCCTGCTTCATCAGTGAGCTGCTCATATACGTCAATGAATTCAGCGAGGTTGTCTGTAGTGCCATTGAACTTGGGTGTGTTTGATGTGCCACGGATGGGCATTCTATAAGGCATTGAAGCGCGTGAAAGGTGCACGCATGAGGCGCACAGGCGTGGGAATATTGCGCACTGCGCAAGGCGCGAGAATGTGTGACTAAAATGGTTAGCTTGTGATAATGCAAAGAGATTGACCTATATGTGTGAAATGGCGCTAAGTGCGTAGAACTAGATCTTGCTGACTGTTCCCCTTGCGGTGGGCTCCAGTTGTAGAAACGACAACACAGCGAGGTGCGAACAAGGCTCCTGACTGTATCTATAAATGTTGTAAGGTCACACGTTGCCTAGTCTGCTATACTTGAGACGACAAGTGCGTTCAACCCTAAAGGGGAAGCGAGTGCAGTGAAGATCTAGAGGTAGGCGCTGAAGGCGCTACTGGTTGGCCAATGCGAAGCGCGAGAAAGCGCAGGTGCACGCCAGGCAAGAACACGCAGGAATGTGCGAAGCGCGGGAAAGTGCGCACATGTATGCGGAAACAAGTGAGAGTAAGAGTGAGTTTACTTAAGTGATAATAGTACACTAGACAAGAGATAAGAGATGCAAGCTGCCAAAGAATAGATTTCTACTATGTCCTCTAGGTAGTAAATGGGTGAGTAAAAGTAAGTAAAAGGTGTAAAGTGAAGTGGGTAGTCAAAAGTGAAGTGTGTAATAGTATCTAATGCTGGCGCTTAAGTATGGCACCTAAGTGCTGTCATGCAGAGCCGAATCACTACTGAGTAGGTATGTAAAGATATATATAAGTAAGGGTCCATGATAAGAATAAAAGTGGTATGATATGCAAATAAGGCAAATGGAAATACATGCACTAGAGAGCTTGGTGGACAGTGGATGGATGCTTCTGGATGGCTGGCGCTATGAGCGCTCAAGCACGGGAAAGCGCGCACGCATATACATTGTAAAGTGCAGGAAGTCATGCACGCATTGCGCGTTGCGTGGGAAAGCTGCGCCTCATATAGGGATAGCTGCAGATAGCATACAGAGTGATGCTGCATGTTCATGCTATGTACTCCCTAGTGAACACTGCCATATCACACAATGTGAGGCATGAGTCTCTACAGCACACACCACTCGCTTTTCCAACACTCACTATCATGTTACTATTAGTTTCCAATAACCTGAACCCGAACCTGATAACCCAAAACCCAAAAAACATCGGACCTGATGATTTTGCATCGGACATTGTAATTATACCTTCGGACATTGTTTCCCACACTCGGACTATTGACCCCACATCACTCACTAACCCCCAAAACTATTCCCAGACTGCAGACCCCTGGGTCAAACACACTTGTCTCACCAAGTATAGCAGACTAGGCAGTGCAAGACCACAACATAAAGATATCAGTTTGGAGCCATCTTTGTATAGCCCCACTCTGTGTTCTATTCCTATACCGCATGCTTGGAACCAGGTACATGTCAAAGTTTGAAATCAAAAAGAAGAATGGCTGCTATCCAATGGTTGATTGCGGCATTCAGATGAATATCCAGATTGTTCAGCATTCCTTTTATGTACTTTGTGTCAACTTCAACGATGAGGTTCTTGATGCCAATGATCCATACTTTGGCTGCTTTGAGCATGCGAAATAATCCATAGAGTTCAATTTTTGCTTGTGAGTAACATGCTTCTCAATTGTTCCAGGTGATGGATGCAAAATGTGCTGGGCGACAGCATGATTCTTTATCAAGTTGAAACAGAATCCATCCACAGGTGAGTCAGGAAGAGTCTACTGTGAGGATAACCTCATTGAGTGTCTGATAGTCTATGGGTCTGATGGCTGGAGAGCTGATAATGGCCGTTTTTAGTTCATCCATAGTGCTTTGGACTTCTGGTGTCTATTCAAAAGGCACTGCCTTGCACATAAGGTTAGTAAGCAGCCATGTTATCCAAGCATAGCCTCTAATCCAGTTGTGTATCATCCCCATTGTACCTAGAAACCCTCATACTTCTGTTCTGGTGGTACACGCAGGCCAGTAAGTGATTTTGGACACTTTAGACTTGTCTGGGATTCTTCCTTCATAAGTGCATGTCTGTCCTACTACCAAGACTTCTGGGACACAGAGGAACAGCTTCATGGCTGATACTGTAGCTCCAGTATGCTTAAGGTGGTGTAGTATACAATTAGTGTCAAGACAGTGCTCCCAGACAAATCTCTGGATACCAGGATTTGTGGGAAGAACTTCATAAGTGCCGTCACTGAGCTCGTAATGGGTGTGAGGACCGAGTACATTCACATTGTCTTGGAATTTGAGGGCTATCTCTGTTTCCTCCTGTAAAATGAAAGCTACATCATTTTGGAATACAGCAGGAGAGTCTGTCCAACCTTGTGGTAAGACTGTGAGTCAAAAGGTGCTGAGGGGAGTCTGGAAGGTGGTGATGTCATGGGATTCTTCTGCAAGCACTTTATGGTCGAATCCAACAAACAAGTCCATCATGGAGTAGATAGTGCATTCTGCGCATTGTTCTGTGAAGAGTTCAACATAGGGCATTGTAGTAGCATCTTTGACCATTACAGAATTTAATTCTTGGAGGTTGTGGATGATATGCATGGCACCACCTTTCTTCACAACACAGAACCACTGGGAATTGGTAGGATGAGTTGGACGTTTCATAGATGCCAGAAGCTATCTTTGACTTGATCAGTTTGATAACTTCTGCCTTAATACCAGGTGGGATGGGAAGCTGACAATGGACCCAAGGAATATGTTTGATGGTTGGAATGATGATGGGAGGGAAGTAGTCATTGCAGAAATGGCCTTTCTTGGTTTCATCCCAGGTAAGTGCTAGCTCGTTATTGGACAGGATGTGGGCAGCTAACTTTCGCTCTTCTGGCCACAAGAACTCATTCTTGAAGATGCCAAGTTCGTCCATGTGTTCCTGGAATAAACAGGAGCTGGAATGGAATTCAGGAGGATTTGGTGATAGAGGTGGGAGGGATAGGAGTGGGTCTTCTTGGATGTGCCTAAACGATGCAGGCATGGGCAGGCATTGTCATTGCTATAGGTTTTATTTTGTTAGCTACCTTTTTGTAAGTAAATGTACGATGGCCTGGGTCTACTTCAAAGCTCTTCTGCAGCAGGAACTCGGTGAAGGAGGGAATGGCGATAGATGAGATGGTCAAGTTTGTTGACAGAAGGAGAGGGAGGATGTGATGGGTAGAACCACTTGATGGTGTGGTATATATCTGTTGAGCTTGCCAGTAGCTCATATTACTTAGACGAGGGAGGAAGATGGGAGAAATAGCCTATTTGATGGTGTGATAGATGTCTGTCGAACTTGTTGGCAGGATAGGGTAGGGGAAAGAGGGTTTGATGGTGTGATAAATGTCCATTGAGCTTGTTGGCCAGATAGCGTGATATATGTTCATTGAGCTTATTGGTAGGATGGCATAGGAAGGAACATGTGGGGAGACATGGAGAAGACAGCTGCCATTAATGTGAGAGATTGCGGTGGGGATGGCCAAGGACAAGGGAGCGAGTATTGGAGGTGTTGAGGGGATCTATGATGGTGATGTAGACATTGTCATTATCTTCAGACTTGGATAGGCGGATAAGTTTCTGCCAGGGTCATCCTAAAAGTAACCTGTAGGGTCATCTGGTACGCCATAAGCATGTATCCAAGTTTTTATCCCTTCAATATCTATCTCCAACATCTCCAAACATCCAGCCATCTCTTGGCACCCTCCATTTGTGGTTTGCATGCGCATACACACACTTTTGTTGATAGGTGCATTAGTCTTCTTCCAAATATCTTCTCGGATGACAACAATCTCGGAGCCTTTGTCAAGTAGTCCTAACTCAGAATGGACGCTGTTTATAGTGTCACGAAGCTCTCACAGGGGCGTGGCGTGCTCAACCTAGGCTGGTGGAGAAGTACTCATGGCAAAGCTATTGGCCAGTAGAGACATGGCTGGTGTGGGGACTCGGTGCATTCGACAGTGCTCAACCGCCTCCTTTCATAGCTCTGGACTTATCACAAGAAGGTCAGTTATAGTTAGGTATGGTACCACTGTCCCTAGTATGGTTTTGAAGACACATTGAGTTGTGTCAGGAGCCGTGGCCTTTGATTCGTACTTGAATGTAGGGGTCTTGGGGCTTTCGATGATGGGAGGCTCAATAGGTTTTGAAGGTGGTTTAATTACTGGGAGGGGGACATGATCCTTAGGTGCATTCTCTGTAGGAAGTAAGACTTTAGCTTTCAACCTAGTGACTGCTAGTACTTCCCCTTCCTGGGCGTCCTTCTCTTCTTCCATTGTAACTATGACTGTGTGGTTCTTGGCAATGGAATTGCACTGGAGAAAGTAGAAGTTGGTAATGAAGGCTGATGAGGGGATTTCAAAGATGGTAGCAGTTGGGAGGATGCTTTCTTGTCATAGTGTTTCAATGGGGATAGCATTGGCTCCTGAGGTGGGTGTTAAAGCAGTGGGTAGGGCATATCTTGCATCTACCACCTGTTTAAAGGTCCCATTTCCAATTCAGTGTATGTGTGAGTTGTCTGGGTAGGCAAAATACTGGCTATTGTGGATAATTCTACCTGCTTGTAGGTATTCCCCAGCCACTGAACAAGTGCACATAATGTGAGATCTGCCACAGAAGAAGCAGGTAGTGTTTGAATACTGACTGAGGGATGTTGGAACGGGAGGAAGGGGAAGGTATGTTATCTGAGGATGCATGGAGACCATGTTGACAAGTTGGTATGATTTAGGGGAGGCCCAGGCTTGTGTAGGCAAGCTGTACATAGCGTACCAAGTAGGCTGTGTCTCCGATGTCGAGCCCGTGCATCTTGCATGCTAATTCATCTAACTCGTTCCTTGTAGACTTAACAGGAGCTGCTGGGGGAGGAGTGAATACTACTCTTTTCATCTGAACCTCTTGCCATGTGTCTTTCTTTTTCTTTTCTTCATCAGAGTCCAGATTCAGGCGTGTCGGTTTAGGCCTTTGTTTATCCCTTATTGACCTTATCTGAGAAGCGATCAGTTTATTAAGGTCTGTGTCGAACACATCATCTGAGAGCACAAAATGTCCAGCTTCAACAACTTTCTTGAAGTCAGTAGCCTCATTCCAAGTGTAATTGAGGTCTTTGAGCTGGAGTCATTGGGTTATAGTGAGTCATACTGTGTGAGGGAGACCTTGCCAGAAGTATTGGTCATGTTTATGTGTGGAGATCTTTGAGTTTGCCATGAGCCAGACAGCTATGGGTTGAAACTGCTAATAGTACTGTAGTAGTTCTGTTTCAGTTGCTATATCGGACTCAACCATGTTCAGGATGACTCTTTCTAGGTTGCAAATGATCCATCATGTTCCTTTTGCAGCACCAGAGTACTGTCTGAGAATGCTTGCTTTGAATATTGTATAGTTCTTGCTCTCAAATCCAGTGAGCGTGACCCAGAACCTCTTGGTCTCCAGGTTAACATAGTGTACTATTATCTTGCATTTGTCCACATCTGTGAGTCTGTAAGATGATGCTAAGTCCTCAAACAACTTCATAAATTCCAGTAGCTCTAATGTTTCCCCTTTAAAAGATTGTGCTTTGTTAGACCCAGGGCCAGGCATGGCTCCTACGCCTTTGTTGATTGAGGACATGATGATAGGCATGACTGTAGAAGATGTTTTTGGTGAATGGTGTGTGGGTATCGAGGAGGAGGTAGCATGGGGTTGACTTGAGGTAAAAGGTAGCATGCTCTGGAGGAATTGTGGTTTGGATATCAGAGGTGTGGAAGGAGTGGTAGATTGTATCACAGTAAGTGCTGGATGACATAGATGGCAAGGTAGGAGTTTTTGGGTCGAACACCACTAGTTTAAGTCTGAATGGCTGCTAAGAGGGAAGGAGAGGGAACAGAGATAAATGAGGAGGTTTAAGGGGAATATTGTCTTCTGAAAGGGAGGATTCAGATGGTATGTCTGAAGTATCTATGTTCTTTGAGTGGAAGGGGGTTTGATACATAGCATTTTCTTTTGGTAAAGTCTAATCGGTTGCTTCAAGCAGGTGGGGTGTTGAGGAAGTGGTGAAAGTATTTGCATGAGTTCTTCAGTTTTTGGGAGTAGGTATGTTTGTCGATTAAGCCAGCACAGATGGCTTTTCTTGTTGGAGATGTGCCTGCATGTTAGGATGACAGTATTTGTTTATGGTGGAAAAGTGCTGGTCTAAAGACTGGGTTTGGGGTGCAATGGGTTGCTTAAAAATAATTCCCCTTGTGGTAGGCTCCAATATGTAAGGCGGTGTAAGAAATGATTCCTGGCTGGGCTTGCAGAGACTGTTTTACCTACTACTATGTTTGCACCTTAGCTTACATAAGAAAGTTACCTTTACACCAGTTCCACTATGAGTCTAAGTATTCAGCAAGTTCTTATCATATTTCCTCTTCTCTGAGCCTTGAGCCTGGTCCAGAAACCCTTTAGGGTCAAATAGCAGCTAGGTTCTGCAAGACCCAACACATTGTTCAGAATGACCATCTGAATTGTTGTACCCACAGCGGCTAGTGAGTTTGAAGGGGAATGTGAGCAATAGTGATTAGATGCAAGACAAGAGACACAAAAGATAAGACTCTTGAGATGGACACATTCAGGGAGGCTTTCTGAAGTACTTGGAGTGGAGATCTTAGGATAGAATTCACTGCTAGGTATAAGTATATATGAGCAGTATTTATATATTTTGCATACTTTGTCTGGGCTGGATCGAGCATGAAAATAGTATGTGATAAAGTGAAAATACTTGATGTCAAGATAAAAATACTAGATGAAGGGACAGAGACACAAGCACAAGGTAAGGTACTAAATAGTAAGATGAAGAGGATACATCCATATGACTCAGATACAAAGAGTGATGCTCTTGGCATCAGTAGGTTACATGGACAACTCCGAACATATGATCCGTTCAGGTGTCTTACTTTTGAAGTATGGTCGGAGCCTAAAGGACTTAGAGTCCTTACACAGGATGAAACATCTTCCTGAAGGCTGTCAAGTGTCAGGAAAGTGGAGCAGAAAGATTATCCCCACCCTCATTCACTGCATCAGGAATCAAAATGAAGTCTGGACCCTCAAAGATGATCTCCTCTGTGCTACTCTGCAGTCAATCTGGGATGTTGTCTATAAGGGAAGTATCACACACATGGTCACTCCCAATGGGCCTGTCATTGCTGTGGTAAGTGCTTGCTGATGTTAGTACTTAAATCTGATGATTTTATTTTTATTAGGCTCTTGAGCAGCTGTCTGAGTGGCGGAACGGCCTCAGCTCCATCACCCTTGTCGTGCTTGCAAACTTCCTGTCCTCACAAAAAGACCTCAAGACTGATGAGAACCACAAGAACATTTTAACCAAGTTGCTTCACAAGCTTGCATTCTTGTTTGAGGATATCAGAGATGACAGTAGTAAGCATATGAGACCATATGAGTCTGACCTCATCACGCAGATGCTCATGCAGCACCATTGTGCCACCTTAGGTGCTGTCCATGTGCAGAGGACTACAACATTGACATATGGGAAGGGTGCACTTTGTCTTGCCACTGCATTGGCATGTCTTTCTACTCTCTCTCTTCATATAGCTGACTCATTCCTCATGTTTCAGATGAAATGTGCACTGACACTTTTTGCTGAAGATGATATTGTCTTTGCAAATATTGAAATCAACAGCAAAGGCAAGGCTTCCAAGACCCCCCAGAGGTACAATAAATCAACAGGTAAGGAGAGCAGCACTCTTTTGGCATTTTCAGAAGCCAACTGAGGTGGGCCCACCAGGAAATACATGATGTCTATCAACCACATGGGAGACTTGGCTGTTCACAAAATCTGGAATCTCATGCAGAGCTCTGCCATGGCAAAGTGTGGTGTGCAGATGGACGTAGATGACGATTATGAGGATGAGCATTGTAGGAATACAACAATTGCTAGATATTACACAAAGTAAGTGTCTAGCAAAATATAAGTGTTGTGGTCTTGCACAGCCTAGTCTGCTATACTTGCGAGACAAGTGTGTTCAACCTGAGGGGTTAGCTGTTTGGAATTGATCTGCAGTTAGTGGCCAAAGGTTTGAGCATGAGAAACAATGTCCAAAGGTATAATTATGATTTCCAATGCCAAAGTGTCAGGTCCAATGTTTTTGGGTTTAGCAGGTTATGGGGAATAGTGATAGTGAATGTTGGGAAAGTGAGTGGTATGTGGATTATCGATAATGGCGGATATTTCAGATAGAAAGAGCAGTAATATCAACTAAGAACTATGGAATATTGGATTTGACCACAAAGCATCAGGAAACAGCTCCCTACTACTTGGATGATGAATGATGTGATGGGGAGTCCAATATATAAGTAAGTATATAGAAATCCAGAACCCAATAGGCAAATGTAGTAGCGGAATATTTTGGATCTGAAATACATGTAAAATGACACAAGGTACTGCAGACAATGGAAAAACATGTAATAGTGCTAGCTATGACATGAGTAATGTGCAAAACAATCAACTACTCACCTAGTGGGGTTAGTGAGACAGAACAGGACATGGATTGGATGAGTGCACAGGAAAATATCAGGTCCAAGTTGGCCTGAACATTAGGTCTGCAAGTTAAAGTGTTGGGTTAAGTGGGTAAGCATTGGATTACATCAGGAAATGATTCATGTGTGACAGGCATTTGACATGCATTGGTATTTCATTGAATACAAGCTCAACACAAGGTCGAGTGCTACATTATGCACTCACCACTGGTGGCAGAATAGATGTATCAATTCCTTTAGCATAAAGGAAGTTTGGATACATCAATGTTTTCACTTAAAGTCATTTCAGAACACTGCCACATTGCCTAACTAGAGAGCCAGCTGGAAGTTTTTGCCAATGTATCGAAGTATGGACGATGAGATACATCAATATTTTGCCGATGTATCACAATCTTACTCAGCAAACCACTACAAAGTAATAAATGAATGTATTCAGTAGCTAATAACATCAGTCATTCATATCTAGTGGCAGAGGGCCCTTGATGGTGGGTACACTGTTGATATCCGCTATGTCATCATCCACCTCTGCAGCTACAACGGCGGGGACAATCTGCCAAAGTCGTCTAAATTTTTCTACTATACCTTGCTGAAGCGCGGATTGATGTTTCGCATATGCAGCAGATCCTTCAATATTGGCCAACCTCTTGAAATGACGAGCAGAGGATAATCCTGACCACCACTTGACCTGCCAAGTTAAAAAGGCCAGCACCCTGCGCATCTCTTTGAGTAACAGTGTTACTTCTTTGGACCAATGAGCCTCTCATGCTCTGAGCCCCTTCAGTGACAAATTCTGTATTATATGGGCCACCCGACCTCCATAATATCCCGTATGAGACGGGCCAGCTGATCATGGGCCCATGTTGTGTATATTCTCGATGATGACGGATGGGCCGGGACACATATTATTTCCGATGGAGACAGGTGGGCCCATGTATGCCAATGATATATATATCCTTAATGTTGACAGATGGGCCGGGGGAATATGATCATTCATGGAGATGGGTGGGCCCATCTGGGTAATATGTAGAGTAGGATATTATAGACAGCTGGGCTGAAGAGAGATGTAAGCCAAATATTGTTATATAGACGGGCGGGCCGACGTGGGTGTATTACATATATGGGTGGGCCGAGGTAGGGGAATATTACATAGACGGGTGGGCTGACGTAGGGTGTATTCCATATACAGGTGGGCCGACGTGGAATGTATTACATATACGGGTGGGCCGACGAAAGGGATATCAAATAGACCGGTGGGCCGAGGGTGCGATAAAATATTTATTACATAGACAGGTGGGCCGAGGTGGGGTATAATTATATAGATGGGTGGGCCGATGCAGGATGTATTATATAGACGGGTGGGCCAACATAGGATGTATTACATAGATGGGTGGGCCGACGTGGGGGATAATACATAGACGGGCGGGCCGACGGGGGTGTATTACATATATGGGTGAGCCTAGATATGTTCCATCAAGACATACAGCTGATGTAGCCACCAGCGAATCAAACACATAGGATACATGTACACTATGAGTGCATATACCTACCATCGACCACCAAATCTAAACCCCTAAGCACAAAAACATGAATCGACCATGTGTGGCATTGACCAATAATCCAGGACTGAAGTGGAAAAACCCCACACCTGAACCCTGGTGTGCAACAAATCCTATTTCTAAGCATGGACACCAGAAGCACAACACTCACAAAAATATATATGTCAAATTTTCAGTGCCAAACCCCAAACCGAGATGTACCAACCCCCGAACCCCGAAACCCAAGACTGCCGGGTCTCGGGTATCGGGTGTCCGGAACTCGGAACTTGGGACAATTTGGGGAGATCAATACAATTTAATTTACAATCGAGTTGATTGACAACACATTGACTTACCCATGTTTGCAATATATTTTTGTTTAGACATACCGAGTTCCAAATTCCGGACACCCGAACCCCGAAACCCGATACTGCCGGGTCTCGGGTATCGGGTGTCCGGAACTCGGAACTTGGGACAATTTGGGGAGATCAATTCAATTTGATTCACAATCAAGTTGATTGACAAACACATTGACTTAACTATGTGTGCAATATATTTTTGTTTAGACATACCGAGTTCCGAGTTCCGGACACCCGATACCCGAGACCCGGCAGTCTCCCACAATTCCAGGGTTTGGGGGTTGGTAAAATGTGTATGAATATATGAAAGGTTGAATGAAACATTTTTGAAAGATGTCTCATATCAAATGTTAAGTCCCGAGTTTTGAATTTTGGGATTCAGGACTCCGGGTTTCGGGACTCGGCACTCCCGAAACCCGGAAGTTGAAACTTGGGACTTGACATTTGATATGAGACATCTTTCAAAAATGTTTCATTCAACCTTTCATATATTCATACACATTTTACCAACCCCCGAACCCTGGAATTGTGGACTGCCGGGTCTCGGGTTTCGGGGTTCGGAGGTCCGGAACTCAGAACTCAGTATGTGTAAACAAAAATATATTTCAAACATGGGTAAGTCAATGTGTTTGTCAATCAACTCAATTGTAAATCAAATTTTATTGATCTCCCCAAATCTCCCCAAGTTCCGAGTGCCGGGACCCCCGAACCCCGAAACCCGAGACTGCCGGGTCTCGGGGTCCGGGGGTCCGGAACTCGGAACTCGGTATGTAGAACAAAAATATATTTTAAACATGGGTAAATCAATGTGTTTGTCAATCAACTCGATTGTAAATCAAATTTTATTGATCTCCCCAAATTTCCCGAGTTCCGAGTTCTGGGACCCCCGAACCCCGAGACCCCCAAGTTCCGAGTGCCGGGACCCCCGAACCCCGAAACCCGAGACTGCCGGGTCTCGGGGTCCGGGGGTCCGGAACTCGGAACTCGGTATGTAGAACAAAAATATATTTTAAACATGGGTAAATCAATGTGTTTGTCAATCAACTCGATTGTAAATCAAATTTTATTGATCTCCCCAAATTTCCCGAGTTCCGAGTTCTGGGACCCCCAAACCCCGAGACCCGGCAGTCCACAATTTCGGGGTTCGGGGGTTGGTAAAATGTGTATGGATATATGAAAGGTTGATTGAAACATTTCTGAAAGATGTCTCATATCAAATGTCAAGTCCCAAGTTTTGATTTCCAGGTTTCAGGACTCCGGGTTTCGGGACTCCGGGCTTCGGGACTCAGCACTCTTGAAACCCGGAAATCGAAACTTGGGACTTGACATTTGATATGAGACATCTTTTAAAAATGTTTAAACCAACCCTTCATATATCCATACACATTTTACCAACCCCCGAACCCCGAAATTGTGGACTGCCGGGTTTCGGGGTTCGGGGGTCCTGGAACTCGGAACTCGGAATTTGGTATGTAAGACAACAAAAATATCTTTCAGGGTTCAGGGGTTAGTGAAATGTTTATAGATATACGTAGGTTAATTCAAACATGTCTGAAAAATTTCGTTCATCTCAAATGTCAAATTCTGAGTTCCAGGCTTCGGGACTCGGCACCCGGCACCCAGCAGTCAGGGTTGGGGGTTTGGCACTGAAAATTTGACATTCGGGTGTTCAGGTTTCGGGTGATATCTAAATCAACAACTTCAAGTTCTGCCAAAGTGTGAAACTTGAAACCCAGTGTGCAACATGTTGATTTTTCATTTATATCACACAAATCATCAAGTTCTGAGTGCCGAGGGCTGAGACCCAAAGCCCAAGACCCGAAAATATGTACACAACATGTCCATTTTTCACTCACTGCACGAATCACCAAGTTTCAAGTGCCAAAGCGTGAAACTTGAAACCCAGTGTGCAACATGTTGATTTTTCATTTATATCACACAAATCATTGAGTTCCGAGTGCTGAGGGCCGAAACCCAAAGCCCGAGACCCGAAAATATGTATATAACATTTCCATTTTTCACTTGTTGCACAAATCACCGAGTTTCGAGTGCCAAAGCGTGAAACTTGAAACCCAGTGTGCAACATGTTGATTTTTCATTTATATCACACAAATCATCGAGTTCCAAGTGCCGAGGGCCGAACCCCGAGCCCCAAGACCCAAAAATATGTACACAACATGTCCATTTTTCACTCACTGCACAAATCACCGAGTTTCAAGTGCCGAAACCCGAAACTCGAAACCCGGTGTGCAACATGTTCATTGTTCATTTACATTACACAGATCATTGAGTGCCAAGGGCTGAATCCAAAAACCCAAAGCCCAAAAACATGTATGCCACATGCCCATCTACTCATTGCACAAATCACCAAGTGTTGAGTGCCAAAACCCGAAACCCGGTACTTCAAATGGACATGGATTCTATATTTGTATGTATTATCCATTGATGTAGGGTTGAAATAACTTGGGAATTGTATTTGTCAGTGCTCAGTACTCGGTAGTTGGTAGTTGGTGGTCGGTAGTCAATATACAATTTTCAGTATCTTGCCCTTGCATCCATGATCCAACCTTTTAATATATAATGAGCATAGCTTATATTCTTGCTTCTTATGACCAAGATCAGCTCACAATAGGCTGGAGTTTGTGAGCTAGTGTGTATACTTGTCATTTCGCCTGATAAGGGGCCCATGCCTTCAAAACATTGAATCTTCATAATCAGAAACCTGGGGTACATTTCAAATATCTTAAGTATCATAGACATAAATTTACAGACAAATCAACCAAGAATTGAGTACTGAGGAAGTGAAATGGGTAAGAAATTGAGTGTGGGAAACTTCAAAGACCCAAAGCATCGAAAATGGTTAGTTGAGCAGTGGTAGGACTTTAATGCTGGGTCAACTCATATTTTTACTATATCCCTTCTACCCACCCCCTACCCTCAGGGCAGTAGGCAGTATGGGTTCCTTGGGTAGTTTACGATCTATCCTACATATTTGTAATGATATTTTCGGCCTGAATCATATATAAATGTGACTTTGTATAAAAGATGTCTATTGTCACTCTCCACACATATGTCATTTTGCCTATCATTACATCAATCCTTCATGAATATTTCTAAGCTTTTAAGCTATTATAATGGATGTATATGGGTGTTATTCCAGGTCTCTGATCACATCACAGGCTTGTTATGTTGGATATCTCGACATAATGTGCAAGTCTCGCTATTAATATTCATTCTTTTATCTTTAGACTCACTTACTGCACACATGTATTTCATTTGTCATTATTGATGTTTTGGATTTCTTTAGCTTATATCTTGGTCACATGGTAACCAATGTATGAGAAAAGACTACAAATAAACTCACCTAGACTCGGACTACAACCTTCATTAAGCTGACTACTGATTCCCAGATACCGAGTATCAAAACCAAATACTGAGTACCAATTACCATGTACTGAGTACTGCGTAATGAGTAACAAGATAACCAATTGACAAGAAAAGACTACCACTACACTCACCTGGACTTGGACTACAACTTTTGGTAAGGAAGTTAAGCATAATAACAACTTTCATTTTTTCATTATTGCTGATGTTTTGCTGAATGACAAGGAAAGACTACCAAGTCACTCACCTTGACGTGGACTACAACTGTCATTTTTCATTATCATTTGCCTATATTGACTACCGAGTCTCGAGTACCAACCACTGACCACCAATCACCGAGTGCCGAGTACCGAGTACTGATAGGGAATAGCGTGGGTGAACCCCAGGGTATGAGTAGCACTACCCCCACCCATACCCCATGATATACCCACACCCACCTTGTGGGTGTGGGTTTTTTGGTGGGTATCAGGGAAAAACTACCGAGTCTCAAGTACCAACCACTGACCACCGATCACCGAGCGCCGAGTACTGAGTCCCGAGTCCCGAGTCCCGAGTCCCGAGTCTCGAGTACCGAGTACCGAGTCCCGAGTACCAACCACTGACCACCGATCACTGAGTGCCAAGTACCAAGTCCCAAGTACCGAGTACTGACAAATACAATTCCCAGGTGATTTGAGCCCTACACCAATGGATAATACATACAAATACAATTTGTGTCCATTTGAAGTACCGGGTTTCAGGTTTTGACACTTGACACTTGGTGATTTGTGAAATGAGTGAAAAATGGACATGTTGTGTACATGATTTTGGGTTTCGGGCTTTGGGTCTCGGCCCTTGGCACTCGGAACTCAATGATTTGAGTAATGTAAATGAAAAATCAACATGTTGCATGCCAGGTTTCGAGTTTCAGGTTTCAGCACTCAAAACTCGGTGATTTGTACAGTGAGTGAAAAATGGACATGTTGTGCACATATTTTCGGGGTTCGGGTTTCGGCCCTTGGAACTCAGAACTCGATGACTTGTGTAATATAATTGAACAATGGACATGTTGCACACCCGGTTTTGAGTTTCGGGTTTCAGCACTTGAAATTTGGTGATTTGTGCAACAAGTGAAAAATGGAAATGTTGCATACATATTTTCGGGTCTCGTGCTTCGGGTCTCGGCCCTCGGCACTTGGAACTCGATGATCTGTGTAATGTAAATGAACAATGAACATGTTGCACACTGGGTTTTGAGTTTTGAGTTTCAGCACTCGAAACTCGGTGATTTGTGCAACAAGTGAAAAATGGAAATGTTGCATACATATTTTCGGGTCTCGGGGTTCGGGGTTCGGCCTGTTACCTCTGCGAGTAGCAAACATTTGAATTACTGAGTCCCAAGTGCCGAAGCCCGGAACTCGATATTCAACACAACACTTAAAACAAAGATATTCTTGTCCAGTCCCACATATCAAGTCCCAAGTTCCGGGACCCCCGAACCCCGAAACCCGGCAGTCCACAATTTCGGGGTTCAGGGGTTGGCAAAATGTTTATGAATATACAAAGGTTTATTCAAACATTTTTGAAAAATAGTCCCGAAACCTGGAACGCAGGAAATACTCATATATCCATACACATTTTTTGACCCCCGAACCCCGAGTGCCGGGTGCCGGGTGCTGAGTCCCGAAACCCATAGCTCAGGACTTGACATTTGAGATGACATTTTTCAAAAATGTTTGAATTAACCTTTTGGATATCCATAAACAATTTACCAACCCCCGAACCCCAAAATTGTGGACTGCCGGGTTTCGGGGTTCGGGGGTCCCGGAACTCGGGACTTGATATGTGGGACTGGACAAATTGGCACTTGGTTATTTGTGTGATATAAATGAAAAATCAACATGTTGCACACTGGGTTTCAAGTTTCATGCTTTGGCACTTGAAACTCAGTGATTTGTGCAGTGAGTGAAAAATGGAAATGTTGCATACATATTTTCGGGTCTCGGGCTTCGGGTCTCGGCACTCGGTGTAGCACTCGAGCTCGCGCTGAGCTTGTATTCAGCTGTTTCACACATCAGGTCATATGCACATCGCACAAGAATCACTTCCCAATGTTATCCAACACTCACCCACTCAATCCGACGTTTATCTGCTGAACCCGACGCAAACCCGATGCAAACCCGACGTTCCCGCGCATCGGCCGCTTCGGATCCGATATTTTCCCGCGCATTTGTCCTCCCTATGTCCTGTCCTGTGGTATCTATCCCCACTAGGTGCGCAGTTATCAGTTTTCACGTCGCTAACATTGTAGACAGCCTTATTACATGTCCGCAGTACCACATGCCTTATTACATAGGACATCGGACCCGAAAATTAGCGCTACTACTTTCGCCTATAGCACTCCGAAATTCTACATAGACACTATATATTTTCACATACCTCCTACTTACTTATCTACCTTTCTACCTCCAAGTAGGAGGAGGTCATTGGATATCAGTAGTTCTTAGTTGAATTCCGCAATATCATCCATTCCTTATCCGAAACACTCCGAAAACACCGACAGTAACCCGCCGTTCACTATCCCCGACATTCGCTACAAACCCGACGCTAATCCGACGAAACCTGACGAAACCCGCTAATCCGAAACCCGAAAACATCGGACCCGACGTTTTTGACATCGGACTTGTAATTATACCTTCGGACTTGTTTCCCGCGCTTCGGACTTCGTATATCTAATTATTCTAATACCTTACAGCAAACCCCTCGGGTCGAACGCACTTGTCTTGCAAGTATAAGCAGACTAGGCTGTGCTAGACCACAACTATTATATTTTGCTAGACACTCACTTCGTGTAGTGTTCAGCAAAAGTTGTTTACCTACATCGGAACTCGGAACTCGATGATTTGTGTAATGTAAATGAAAAATGGACATGTTGCATGCTGGGTTTCGAGTTTCGGCACTCAAAACTCGGTGATTTGTGCAATGAGTGAAAATTGGACATGTTGTGTACATATTTTCGGGTCTCGGGCATCGGGTTTCGGCCCTCGGCACTCGGAACTTGATGATCTGTGTACTATAAATGAGAAATCAACATGTTGCATGCCGGGTTTCGAGTTTCAGGTTTCAGCGCTCAAAACTTGGTGATTTGTGCAACAAGTGAAAAATGGACATGTTGCATACATATTTTCGGGTCTCGGGTCTCGGGTCTCAGGCTTCGGCCCTCGGCACTCGATGATTTGTGTGATATAAATGAAAAATCAACATGTTGCACACTGAGTTTCAAGTTTCACACTTTGGCACTCGAAACTTGGTGATTTGTGCAGTGAGTGAAAAATGGACATGTTGTGTACATATTTTCGGGTCTCAGGCTTCGGGTTTTGGCACTCGGCACTCGGCACTCGGAACTCAATGATTTGTGTAATGTAAATGAAAAATGGACATGTTGCACGCCGGGTTTCGAGTTTCAGGTTTCGGCACTCAAAACTCAGTGATTTGTGCAATGAGTAAAAAATGGACATGTTGTGTACATATTTTCGGGTCTCGGGCATCGGGTTTCGGCCCTCGGCACTCGGAACTTGATGATCTGTGTAATATAAATGAAAAATCATCATGTTGCACACTGGGTTTTGAGTTTCAGGTTTCAGCACTCAAAACTTGGTGATTTGTGCAACAAGTGAAAAATGGACATGTTGCATACATATTTTTGGGTCTCGGGTCTCGGGCTTCGGCACTCGGAACTCGGAACTTGATGATTTGTGTGATATAAATAAAAAATCAACATTTTGCACACTGGGTTTCAAGTTTTGGGTTTTGGCACTCAAAACTCGGTGATTTGTGCATTGAGTGAAACATGGACATGTTGTGTACATATTTTCGGGTCTTGGGTTTCGGCACTTGGCACTTGGCACTTGGTTATTTGTGTGATATAAATGAAAAATCAACATGTTGCACACTGGGTTTCAAGTTTCATGCTTTGGCACTCGAAACTTGGTGATTTGTGCAGTGAGTCAAAAATGGACATGTTGTGTACATATTTTAGGGTCTCGGGCTTCGGCACTCGGCACTCAGAAGTTGGTACAGTTGACCCAAATTTGAGTGGTCGGAACTTGGCATCTCGTAGGGCAACACAAGCTTCGCACCGCCATGTCAGGAGATCACCTGCTGCTCCAGGAACTCGGTAACTTTGATTTATTACCTCCTCTGAGTACGGTTGACCCAAAGGTTGGTAATTGGAACTTGGCTTCTCGTACAGCAACACAAGCTTCGCACCTCGGATTCCAAATTCTGCAAGACAACCTGTGCACCATCAAAGGCCATGTCAGGAGATCACCTGCTGCTCCGGGAACTTGGTAACTTTGATTTATTACCTCCTCTGATTTGGTTGATGTACAACTACCTCAGCTCCATTATGTCTACAATTATGATACACATGGGCCCACCCATCTATATTTTATACCACCCTCGGCCCACCTGTTCAATTAATATGCGTCTGGGCCCACCCGTCTAATACAATATTTTATAATACCCTCGGCCCACCCGTCTAATTTAATATGTGTCTGGGCCCACCCGTGAATGTGATAACAAGTACCTACCCATCTATCTCATACACATCTACCTTAATACACCCATCTGCATAATATCCAACTACCTCGGCCCACCCGTCTACCTAATATTCATGTACATCAGCCCACTCATCTACTCTATATATTCCCTGCATGGGCCCACCCGCCTCCATTGGAAATAATTTGCCTCCCGGCCCATCCGTCATAGTCGAGGATATTTTTATCATGGGCCCATGGTCCGCTGGCCCGTATCATATGGGATATTATGCACGTCTGTTCCCTCGTATTATACGGAGATAGGTCACTGTAATATGTGATGCTCTTGCTTTGCACCACTCAATACGAAGACCTGACAGCCATTCATCAGCTCTACTATGCCTTTAAAGTTAAAAAAAAACAAGGTACATACAGTCTTGCAGTCCCTTGTCATTGTCCTGTAACACTCCAGGTGTTTTCCATATCCATGGTATACCACGTGTACCTTCAGATTGCCCTTGAATGAAGTCACCCATGGGTCTCATATCCGACACTAAAAGAGGGTGCAAAATATCGCTCCAGCCAATTTTTCCTAGCTGTGGTGCAAGGGCAACAAGTGCAGCCCAGGCCACATCATACTTAGCTTTACTGGCATGCATCTTTGCTGTCGCAAGATCGAGAGTGGTGCAGGCACGAGTGGATGCACATTGACCTCGTACATTTGCTATCTTGAACATGTTGAGATGAGCGAATAAACAGATGTTCTGTTGAACATTGTTCAATGCATCATGAGCCTGAGCATAATGAAGTTCCCATTCACAATTACAAAGCTTTTGGTGGCAAGGAATGTGTGGGTCGAGCTCAGATGGTAGCCAGAGTTTGAAGTCCTCTGGCTTCGGTGTTGTGGCACGTTGAAATTGATTAGCTTCCTCAGCAGAACAGATGGGAGCAACTGCAGGCATGTAAAGGACCTGGATGCGAACCCAATTATCCAATTGGTGTTGAAGAGTGTTACTTTGATTATAGATCTTTGTTTTTTGTGTGTTGGTCGCATGCTGGCCCAGTGCTGACACATCCATAGCCAGATGTCATCTGGTGTTTCTCTTGTGAGTGATAGTTCAGTAGATGTACAGGTCATGATACTCACTGTTGATCCTGCAAATCAATCCCCGACACGATCAGGATACTTGGGGAGATTTCAGCATGCAATGAGACATCCGCACCAGCTTGTAGGTCTGCAGCATCCTTCTCGGCTAGCTGACGTTGAATAGCAGCCTGTGTGATGGCTTTTGGATAAAATCATCAGTCTTGCTCAAACAGATAAGTAGAAAATAATGTACGAACAACCCTGCTCTCAAATGGATTGGATTTCGTGTGGTCCTCTTCCCATAGTATGATTTCTGATCTCCATGCAGACAGTGATAGCGCTGGTATTGTACGTTCGAGTTCATGCAGCTCCTCTCGATGAAGCTTGGATCTGCTGGAAGCTTGTTTGATTTTGTGCAGCATCTGTTCACCTAGAAAAATGTGAGATCAAGCTAATATTAGCAGCACAAGATTCCTACCAAGCATCGTAATCTTTTTCCAGTTCCAGTCTCCAAAATGGTCATCCAAGGTGTTGTGGCATGCTCCTGGCCCCATTTCTTTGGTACTCAATGCCACACAGTTAATGTTCGCCCATCCTCTCTCGGGTGCTTCCCCATCTGTGTGTCCAACATTCTTGCTGAAGTTAAATGAAAATGTTGTTTGACATGATTGGATATGAGCGTTGAGATGGAACTTCAGGACAAAAAATCTGATAATCTTGTTTTCGTGGGCGAGGTGCAGGTGAGGTGGCATTGAGTCCATATGAGTCCATAATTTCTTATGCCATTGGCATGCCACATCATACAACAGATTGAGAATGAAGACCGAAAAGCTAAGAATTGCTGAAAAAACCAAATAGTCCATGTTTAAATATCTGGTAGTACAGGTTTAGATCTGCGAGGCTTGATAAGTAGTATAAAATGCACTTTTCGCCCTTTTGCAGATCACCCACTCCATTAGGGAGTTTCATATCATGTCTTGTGCAATCGACAGTCCCAACACCTGTCACAGCAAGTCCCCTGGATGTTTTTATGTCGGCCATGTTTACAGCATTATGGCTGACGCAAGTACTTTTCTGCAACGAGACAAAATCAGAGAATATTCTAGCAGTAAAATATTTGCATACCTCCTGCAGCTCACAACCACATTCACTTAGATACTGCTTGTATACCGTCTCTTCAACAAAATAAGACCAACCAGCATTGAGACTCAAATCGACGTTGTCACTTGATACAAGTTTCCACTTCAGCCAAAAGTTGGCGTCAATAGCGAGAAATAGAGCATATATCCACCTATTAAATCATATCAGTAAAAGCCATTGATCCTGATAAAGTGTAATTTCGTACATACCTGGTTTCTTGTGGTGCATTCTCCCAGTTATCTGGTAAGTTTTTGCCAGGTTGAGGGCACGCTGGACAGAGTACAGCACATGCTCCAGCAGAGGTGGCATCCACCCCACAAGGGTCATGGCCTCTCCCAGCACGTTTAAGCTGCTTCAGGTGGCGCCATTCACAAACCATATGCATGAACACTGAATAACAATCCTGAAAGAGCCATGAGTTCAAAGTCATATGAACCCTGAAAATGTACCCTGATTGGTGTGATACTTGTGTTATCTGTCCGTCGAGCAATGCTGTAATAGAATTTGTATGCCAAAACCTTGGATTCAAATGAGAGCAGGTGGAAAAACTCCATGAGTGCGAAGGTGGCAGCTGTTTGAGGGTTTGAGACGGTTGATGGAAACCATCGTGCATGAAGGAGTTGTTTGTAGTGTACTTGCGTTGTCTCACAGCCACAAAAATCCAAGCCAATTTCGTGAATACCATGCACATCAATTACGACGAAATCATCTGCCATAGCAGGCTCAGGATTGTAGCATTTTTCTCCTGGATGGTGTCCAAGCTGTACACACAAGCCAAGCGACTTCAAGGAGATCCGAACGAAAAAAGTTCCATGCCACTCCTAAGGTAGGAGATCAATAATTATGAAGGTCAGATAGATATGCGAAAAGTACCTCGATTCTATGGAGTGGATTATGCGCATGCTTGTTGAGTACGCACATATGACACATTATTTCAACTCCAAAGCAATCGTGACAATGATACAACAATTTTCCTTCACCTTTGCAATTGCATTCATCTCACAAAATGTCGTTTCCATGGCCCTCAAAACGGATCATCTCATCTAAGTAAGATGACCATTCTGGTATCCATTGACACAAGGGCTGATTCTGTTGAAGATTTAGGTGATGACCACATGCAGAAATTAGGAACATACCTGTATTCTTTTCTTCTTCATGGTGGATAGTACATTATCCTCATTGCCAAATTCACCATTGTCAGGCTCACTTAGCGGCATCTCATTCCAGGTGTCGAATAATGATTCAGCG
>JABBWF010000290.1:0-42817 GCA_016647645.1 Suillus variegatus | reverse complement strand
TTCCAATGGCAGCTGCAGGCCGTTGGATCGCAAGGTTGTTTTGTCATCAAGCGGTGTTTAAATTTAAACTTTGCTAGACTTGCTGAATCATTGGGCCCCAGACTTTTGGCCAAGTCCCTTTCTGGGCAATTACACTTCCGACGTAACTGACACTAGTGAGTACTGCGCATGCCACATTGCTCACCAATATTGATGGTAGTACTACTAGTAATCGTCTGTCGTTGGCACGGCAAAGCAAAGCACCCTTTCTTGGATTAAGCGGAAACCACCAAGGCTATGGCTCGCGATACTAAGCAGGACTCATACAAGTGTCGTCCAATAACCAGCTCGGAGGACTCGCACTGGCAACATCCAAGTCCGGAATTTGGATTACTCTTCTATTTCCTCAACAGGGAATTTTAACCCACTTTCGAAGCCCCGCATAGCCCAAGGACTGACCCATAGTCACCCAGATCAAGATTGTGACGCTATGGTATTGGTAAGTAGTACTTTTACGCTCTCCGAGACCTCCATTTAAGTACTAGTATAATCGCCTTTTCGAGTGCGGCAAACATGAGTACTTTACTCAGCATACGCAATATTTTTGGCTTCATCGATTCATAATCCAGCCAAATATTCATGCAGAGTCATACAGAAGCTATAGGTATAAATAATTCATACGCTCATGGAACCCCCTCATCTACTCGCATATCATCCTCATTCCCAGTAATCTTACAAGATGGTCAAGTTATATGGCGCTCCCACTGTTTCCACATGCACGCGCCTCGTCGCCCTCATCTTGAAGGAAAAGAATATCCCATATGAGTTGATACAGATCAACATGGCCAAAAGTGAACACAAGGCCGCGTCTTTCACAGCGATCCAGCCATTCGGAGAGGTGCCATACATCGTGAGTCGAGTGTGACTAGATGTCATGATGTCGTTCGCTGACTTGCGCCCTCAAAGGATGACGATGGTTTTATTCTATACGAGTCTCGCGCGATCGCAAGATACCTCATCAAGAAATACCCCAACCAGGGCACCCCCTTGATTCCAAGCGACCCCAAGGCTCAGGCCCTGTTTGAACAAGCGGCTTCGGTCGAGGTGTTCAACTTCACCAACTTTGTACAGCCAATTGTGTTCGAAAAAGTGTTCAAGCCGTGAGTCGTTCTCTTTTTGATTTCGACGTAGCTCAGACGATTTCTCAAGGCGCTTTGGTCTGCAACCGAATGAGGAACGTGTTAGCGAGCTGTTGAAGACCCTCCAGGAGAAGTTGGATGTGTATGAGGTGATCCTCAGCAAACAAAAGTACCTTGCTGGTGATGTGTGTCTGATTATTCCTCGACGTCTTCTCTGGCTATGAACTGACAGTATCTGTTGGCTATTTAGTTTCTCACGCTCGCTGATTTGTTCCATCTGCCGTATGGCACTGTGTTTTACACAAATGGCTTCGCTGAGGTGTTTGACAGTAGGCCTAACCTTGCTAGGTGAGAGCTATGATGCCAGCTGTCGTGGATATGATTTAATCTTTTGACGCGCAGGTGGTGGAAGGACATCTCTAACAGGCCCGCTTGGCTCGCCGTCAAGGATGGCGCGTAAGGTCTTATTCAAGAGGTTCGGAAAGCAATGCAGTCTTGTTGTATGCAATACCAATAGAAGTTCAGTTTGATATTTGCTGCTTGATTCATCGCGAGGAGAACGAGAACCCTGTCACCCATGACTCATGAAATGGTGAGGATCGTGGAGGATGCATCTACAATTGGAAATTTGCGCACAAGGGCAGATGAAAATCTACATCTACGCAAGTCATATAGTGCAAGGCGATTTTAGAATGTTCGCCCGTGACTCGTTTCTACAGTACATACTCAATGGTGACCCTGAACGGTTCAGACTTCAGGGTGAGCGGCCGGTCAGTGTCTTTACGTGGGGGGAGCGTACCGAGGCACAAGTGTCAGGAACATTGAGTAAGGTCTAGACATCTCGAGCGAACCACCCTTATCGTTTACTATATCCCGCCCTTCGCAGCTTACCTTATCTTTTCATATATTATACCGAGTTACATAGTACTCACTCATTTGGGGCAGAAAGGTCGGTTGAGCCCGCTTTGATGTTTTACTAAACAACGAACACAGCAGCTGGTGAGCCTGATTGCGGCGTTGCGCAGCCACGGTCATCATGACATCCATGTCTGTAAGTATCAGAATCTTGATATGCGAGCGAACAAGATTTGACAGTTCTCACTGATATATGTAAGTGGAATGCTGTTTGAACTCCGTCGCATGCGGTCAAGATTGAAAGCGTGGTTATGCAGGTGATGGATCATGATGACTTACGAGATGAGCACCTCTGAGAATCCTTGGCTGTGGTATTGGGTAGAGTTAGCATCGACTGCTTCCATCTAAATGAACTTCCTGGGCCGAGTGCATGCTCTTCGATTGGCCTGGCCTGGTTACCAGATGGGAGTGAACATATTTTTAATATTGGGTGCCAGGATCGACATCGCGGTGCGTCATGCCGCCGGCGGATGCGATAGCGGGTGACGCCGACCGTATGACCTTGCCCACGGTTCATTAGGAACGCCTAAAAGACCGGGAAGGCCCAGATATGAACGCGGTAGTGCTTAATTTTGGGCGGCCGTTGTCCGACTACGGTACAAAGTACGTTCGATTCGTTGTCTGCGCCTTGGGATCACATCGCGATGGACGACGCATCAGATTTCATCCTCGAGAATCAAAGGCTTGGAATTACGCACGCGGTGTCTCTTCTCCAATTGAGTTCGTGGCTAATCTGAGACTGTCTGTTAATCCGAGAAAGTGTTACCATTGGTCGCCGTGTTAAACGTATTTAGTACTATTTAGAAAATCTTTTGAATCAAGGGTTCACCACGCCGCCCTTATATTTTCCCAGATTGACAACTTGACTGAAAGTACTTATGTCCGTTTGCTCCGTTTCCCTTTTCATCCTCTCCCTTGACTGTTACGCTTCATGAAACTTTGCATGAGCTTGCCCAGGACAGTGATAACCAGGTGCGTCCCTCCTCGTCTCCAATACTGACAACCCGATCTACCACCTTGAACTGATCATCTGACTACCAGAACGTCCTAATCATTGTAACACAATTCAGTCCCTTAAGACCTTCATCGCTCGTTTTTAATTGTTTACAATATGCCACCTCGACGTGGCACTCCTGCTCTCAACTCTCTCAGCCCCCAGGATGCCGCAGTGCATCCTTCTTCTACCCCGACCTCTCCTGCTCACTTTCAATTCCCTCAAGCACGTTCCAATTCTCCATCCGGCTTTGCTCACCTGCTCTCCAAGCCTTCAAGATGGTTCCGAAAGCCATCTGATCCACGCTTGGCGTCAAGTGCAGGTGAACCTCGATGTAGCACCAGTTCAGTGGCCATACGCAAGCCAAAGATATCTCGCCCCACAGACCCACGACCTATTTTTCAAGGTTTTCAACAGGAATCCCATGTTACCGACGCGAGCAAGTGAGTTTGGTTTTGTAACTCACATTTGATGACCCTTTCCTCTATTATACCGTGTTCTCGGGTAAGGTCGCCGCCCGTGCCTTGAATCTTACGCATACACTGAATTCATCCACGTTTGTGTGTTCTACACGCATTTTTTGTATTAAAGTTGGCTGTGCATCGTAATACACGTACTGATAACTCAATGCGCTTCTTAGGTCGGTTCTAGATCTTTCGTCTAAGAAGTCCTTCGATTTACAACGTCCCTTTCCCACTTCACAACCATCCTCTCCTGATACCAACGGAAGTCTTGGCGATCTTCGCAGCATATCCCGTAAAACTTGGTCAAAATCCGCAGATGATCTTGGAAGCTTCTCGACGTCCTCCTTTTCCTCGGCAGACATCTCTTTTCAACATAGAGTGGAAGAGTACAGGAACAGAAGTAATAGCAGTGCAACCTTGCATCCCACTTCTGCGGGCTCTGGTCCTGGAAGTCCCGTGAAGCACATATTCCCGACTATTGCTACCAATAGCCCTCTTTCGTCTTCGCCTCCTGAGTGTGGGTTCGCCTCTCCTGACCCTGGCATTTCTATCTCCGTCTCCTCACCCACTTCAGACACGTTCTGTTCCCCTCCATCGGAGGACCCACCCCCTGTCCATTCTCGCAACACGTCATTTGCGCCTCGATTACCTTCCAAGCTATCCGCATCTAAGCTAGGCTTTGCGCCAACAAGCCCCAAAAGGAAGGGATCAGGGTCCGAGCGAGACGCCGAATCAACAA
The DNA here is from genome assembly GCA_016647645.1 of Suillus variegatus. Taxonomy (NCBI): domain Eukaryota; kingdom Fungi; phylum Basidiomycota; class Agaricomycetes; order Boletales; family Suillaceae; genus Suillus; species Suillus variegatus. The sequence continues at coordinate 38,587 of JABBWF010000290.1, read as the reverse complement.
AGGAAAAAGATAATGACCGGAATGGCCCCAGTGGCACGCGTGGTGTCTTTTCCTTCAGTCTTGCGAGTCCTTCTTCCAGTAAACATCCGTTACCCAACCCAACCCCTCTCAGTGGCCAAAACACAACGTCGTCATCTTCACCATTACTTGCACCTACCATGCTCAAACCTGATGCACATGACAGTCGCGATTCGCGTCGTACGTCTCAGATCGTCTATAACGCTGGTTTTATCAACCGCATGGGAGATACCGCGCCATCGATCTATGCGCAGTATCGGCCATACAGTACTGCTATGAATCTGACGCTGTCGAAAGGATGGAAGGCGGCCAAGGCAGAGCTTAAAGGGTCGAAGTTATACTTCTACAAAGTGCCCAGCGACCGTAGCGCTGCCATCAAGGAACTCTTCCCTACTGAGATCGTCCCTGCGCTCGAAGAGGACGAAGTGGATGGTGAAGCCGCCGATACCTTGGATGATCTAAGGGCTAGTAGGGGTAGAGATGATGGCGCGGGTGGCAGGAAGAAACGTGCATATTGGGGTCGAAGGACGCATCCTGAGCTAGTTTGTGGTGACAGTGGTATCGAGAAAGGGACCTTCGAGGCTCTCCTACATGAAGCCGTATTCGCCACGACTTTCCTCCAGCCTTCCGTGGAGGGCGAGGAGCGAGGTGTTTCTACAGGCGAGCCTCGCAGACCGGAGTGGAAAGATCTCTGTTCTGCTGTGTTGCTCTGCTTGCCTATCCTCGTAGGGCGAGAGTCATTCGAGAATGAGTTTACTCGTCTATGCGAAAACCTCGTGAGTGGTGCTGAAGAGAAAACAAAGGATTTTGAGCGCTCGTGTGTCTCATGGATGGCTGGCGAGTACCTCCGCTACCATGGCACGCCTGCTGACGAGCCTGGTTGGAATACTTGGCGAAAGGAAACGATACCCGCTTTTTCGTGGAATGAAGGTTCTGCCTCTGGAATGCCCAAATCCACTTCTACGCAAGCTGTTTTCGCACCTTCTCCAAACCCCGGCATCTACTCTCCTTCGATGTCTGGATCCACATTCTCTCCAAACCTAGGCACATTCTCCCCCCGGCCAGGTGACGATCCCAAGATGGCATCTCTAATGGAAGCATTGGGGACAGGATTGCAATCCCCTGCATCACCCATGAAGCCTCTCCCCCAACGGCAGCAGCGCCCCCAGCATCCATTCACTGATCCTAAGCAGCGCGTATGGACATTACTAGCGCAAGACGGCTTTACCCGTGAGGTGCTCTCACTCCTTGACCCCACCGCCGTCGCCCATAGTTTGAGAGTCTTCCATCAACGTATTCTTCAGCAACTTCCTGACAACCTCACAGCCGACCATATCTTGAAGGCAGACAGTGATCCCAGTGCTTCTCCAGATTCAGGTGATGGTGCACCAGCCGGCTCGTCGCCGTCAGCAGCACTATTTGGGAGCGACGACCGGCCGCACTGGCTCACACGACTACTTCTCATGCAGATCTTAGGTGCTGATTCATCGTGCAGCTCTGAAGTGGAACGCAGTGCGTCGTCACGCACACATTCGCGCTCTGAAGTGATATCCATGTGGGCGAGGATTGGAGAGCTTTGTCGAGTTGCGGGTGATGAGTGTTCGTGGATGGCTATCTCTACTGCGCTGTGCTCGCGTCCTGTCGCACGGCTTAGCAAAGCGTGGAGGCGAGCGGATCGTCAGAGTATCATGTCTGTGGAGTCGTGGATCTACCCTGGGGGTGATGGGCAGGTCACGCTTATCAATGGGCCTGTTTTGACGCCTTGGGGTGGGGAGGTTAGAGATCGAGCGAAGCATCTCCTCGAGCAAGCTAGAGAAGAGAGGACGGATGAAGTGTGGGCAGCAAAACCTCTTTTACAGACAAGGGACTTGTTCGAGGGCTTTCGGACGAAGATTTCGTTATGCCCTAGGAAAACCTCGACGGACGATCTTCCTCAGGACGTTGAGAAGCTCCTCAGCTTTTGGCAAGATTTCGTGGAGGAGAAAGGTAACCAGTCCTCGATATTAGCGTCCAAGTTCCAACGGTATGTTGAACAGCCAATACCCTGAGGCAGAACCAGGTTGATTTGTGAATAGGGCGGATCAATTCATGTCACTTTCGTTAGCTGCAGAACCGAGGCGCAAAGGATTGTTTGAGCCGTTTTTCTGGTCGCATTCCATGTCTACGCCCCATACGCTTTGTCATCCCCTTACGCCCCTGCTATTCGTAGATCCGCTGCCAACTGTCACACTCCTTGATCGAGGACAGATTTGGCGTGGCCGGCTAGAGAGTGGACCGACGAAGCTCAGTGTTGACGAGCTTCAGCGTCTCCGCGGACTTGATGTGGCGCTAACTCCCGCATTTCGTAGGGCGGATGCCTCGTCCAGTAAAGATAAGCTATTCAACATCGGTGACGTTGACATTCGGGAGACTGCCATTCCTGTTTATGACGGAGAGCTTCTCCTGGTTGCTCGCAGCGACCTAGATCCACTGTCCTCATCTCGGTCTCCTTCTCGCCCGCCATCCAGACCTCCGAGTTCTATAGTCGAGGGGGGCAATCTCGATAAATCTATGACGCGTTCACCTTCTATCCGTGTAAAGCCTGGATCATCTCAGGGTCTCGAGCGGAAGAGCAGTGTTGCACGTCGAAGCTCGTTGCCTTCTATATCTTGTCGACCGAACGCTATGGTAACAGAAGTCTCGTCAGAGAGGCCCATCCGCGTCATTGTGCAAGCTGGAACTTTGGACCGCCTAGTCAATGTCCTCGTGCACGGCCTTCAGGGCGTTTCAGTAGCTGTGGCCGATGATAATGGTGAGACGTCTTTAAGGGACAACAAAACCAGGGACCTTGTCGTTGATCGGGCTGAGTTTGCGCGAGTATGGTGGCATGTGTTCCGGAGTTTTGTGACGCCTATCGTCTTTTTTGAGGTACGGTAGTCTCTTTTCTGCGTTTGATATGGCCTAATTAATACGTTCTATAGCTACTTCGTAAACGCTTCTTAAGCAGTCGACCCTCCAGCCAGCCTTCCGCAAACAGTTATCTCCACGTAATACAATTTCGTTCGGAAGTGCTCGAGGCGATCAAGGACTGGATAACGTCTGGAGGAGGAGCCCAGGATTGTCTCGATGATGTTCAGCTGTTTGAAGCTGTGCGATCTTTCCTGGACAATCCATTCGATCGCTCTTCCTTCGATGCTCCCACTACGATTGAGAATGACGTCAGCCAAGCTTGGGACACTCTTGACAACGCTCGTCAAATAACACACACGGCGTTCACAACACAGACTCAACGCCCTCCTTCCGTCTTCTTAGGTGATACCCGACCGCTAAAATCGACACTTCGGGTACGATCCTTTGGTAATCAACCACCGGACCTTGATGCGATCAGTGCTGATGAGCTCGTCGAGAATTTGAACGCTATGGGTTCTGCGGCGTTGAGTAATATAAGCGAGGAGGTCAGTCCTCCCCTCACTAACTTCCAATATGGTTGCTCATTTTCCTTTCAGGACCTTTTCATCACCGCTGACCTGTTAGAGGTACAAAGCGCAGACCGTACCGGCTGGTTTTCAACTCGGGAAGTTCCGTCGACAGATGACATTGACATACAGTCCATGTATTCCCACCTGACGGATGTTCAGCCATCTTCGCTGATATCCGAGCTTTCTCAGGATACTATCTACCGTCTCCTACCGCCTAGCATCCGCAGTTGTATCCGTGCCTTTAATATCCTTCGGAAATGGACAATTTCGAAGCTCGTCACACCGAAACTGGGGATCCGACTACGACAGGCGAGAATGGACCTCTTCCTTCGAGCCATCGAGATTGCCCGCCTAAGGAGCATGAACGCTGGTTTTGCGTCCTTTGGATGTGGGGACCGGTCTTGTGTCCGGTCTTTCGTCGAGGCTGTCCTAACCTCGGCTGTTGTTAGTTCAGAGAGCCGTATGCACCATCGTCCATGGCAAAATATTGCGAATATTCGGGGGGTTCAGTGCGATAGTCTCGTAGGGCTTCTCTCAAGACCGGCTATGCCCAAAAAGTCGTATGGAGATGTTCTCGCTGTTGATGTCAGCTGGATTCTGGAACGTATACTGGAGTTGGTGAGCATACCGAATGTGGTCATGACGTCGGGCGAGAACGATCAGTGCATCATAAACTTAGATAAGCGCAGGTAAGGCAAATTATGGCTATGAGATACGGTCTGCTGACAGGTTTTCAAGGCACCTTTGCAACCTCATTCTGACTACCCCGTCGCTCTCGAAGAGGAGCCGTCCCCGCGAGGACGTCGACCGGAAAGACTTTGAACGGTTGAATAACATCGAGAGGGAGATGAACTTGATTTCACTCGACCACCGAAGTATCAGAGACGAGGCCCAGCGGGAAGCCCTACAAGCTCTAGGCAATGGTTCGGCATCTGTCAAGAAGACCGTGCGCCCATTCCAGAAACTAGTTGCAGCGCAACAAGAGAAGTGCAAGCGAGACAAGTATCTCAATGACCGGCTCAGCAAAGATAAAAAGCAGGAACAATTGCGCAATGAGCGGAGAGATGATCAAATTAATAAGGCGATGCGGTCTCGAAAGCCGATGACCCAGGTTCAGAAGCAACACCGGATGAAGAAAAGCTACTCCTCAGCGTTTTTCCAACTGATGAGGCCTATCTCTAGTGCATTTACTGATAGCATGCACGCTACTGCATTGAAGCGATCGCCCGCTGAATTGGACTTCTCGCCCTCTGGTAAACCTTCTTTGGTTCTTTCGGTCGTTGACGCTCGAGTTGCCCAATTTATCAATAACGAGAGGTCGTTCACATTCCAGCTGGACACCGAAGACGGCGGTCATTATTTGCTGCAGGCTATTTCTAAACAAGAGATGGTACGATGGATCGAGCAAATCAATCGTGTTGCGAAACTTGCTGCTAAACGCCGCTTGACGTATCTTGGAAATTCACCAAAGCCGCAACTCGCAGACCATATCCATGACCATCCATCAGCTACTACAGCTTCGCGGGATCCTAGAGCTGGTAAGGTATTCCATGTTCTCCATGTCCCTGTCTCTCATACGTTTCTAGTCTTTGGAGTCGAACTGGAGTTCCTCGTCGAGCGTGAAGCTAATGGAGCGCACCCCGAGATTGGCTCGATCCCGTCGGTTATTCTGACTTGCCTGTCTGAAGTCGAGTTTCGTGGCCTTAGTGAGGTTGGCATCTGTATGTTCTGGCGTTGCTTTCTCCTGTAGAGGTCTGACTTTTCTTTTACAGATCGTGTCGCTGGTGCTACTTCTGAAGTTAATGCTCTCCGCGACGCCTTCAACAGAGGTATGGTTTCTATCTGAAATGGCCTGCAGGTAATTAACTGATGATTCGCTAGGCGAGTGGCCTATCACCTCTGATAATGATATCCATGCCGTGTGCGACTTGATCAAGTCATGGTTCAGGTTACTCCCTGAGCCTGTCTTCCCATCGTCGTCCTATTTCAACGTTATCGAGGCAATGAGTAAAATCTATCCCATCGATAGTCTTTTTCAATGCTCATGTTCTTGCAGAGCTCGAGAATCTTAATGCGCGGCTTGCATGTATTCGGAGTGTTGTGCAAGGGCTTCCTCAGGCAAACTTTGATCTTTTGAAGAGGATCGCCGAACATCTCGATAGGTGAGGTTTTCTGCTTGTTTCTTTCGTCAGCTGCATGATATTGATGCTACTACTGCAGAGTAACCGACTATGAGGAACATAACCAAATGACAGCTGAAGCCCTTGCGATAGTTTTCAGCCCCAACCTCCTTCGTGCACCACAGAATGACTTTGCCCTGATCTTGTCGAACATGGGACATACCCACAAACTTGTGAAAGCCCTGATCACTCATGTACGTGACGTGACACCACTCATCGTTCCTTCACTGATACTCGCTGCAGTTCCATGTAATCTTTGACGACGAGCTTGAAGCCGACCATGACGTAGAAGAGGATGAAATGGAGGAGCCTATCCTCGAGGAGGACGAAGAAGAGGAGATAGACTCTCCAGCTGCGGGCGACGAGTCATAAACCATGGACGCTCATGTATACCGTCACACCTAACCCCTTCATCTACAACGGACTCATTGTTATCATCATAATCCTTTTGCATTCCGTTCTCTGGGTCACCTACGACCGTTCGCGGATATCTATCATGGACATTGTACAGTACCACACTCCCACAGTATTCTCCCTGCTCATCCTGACGCTCTTTTTGGCTTCATCCATTTTTTTTTATTTCCATCACTCGTGACGTTTCTGGTCTGCGTAAAATTACTGTAAAGCAGTCTAGATGCTCTCGTAGCACTGTCCTAATCTTCATCCCAGTCACTTGCTTGTTGAAGGGTGATGCTGCATGCCGATTGATCCCATCCTCGAACTGCGTTTGATAGTAGTGGTGCAATGGCACGAGATCCGAGACACACGAATACGCGACGACGTTGGACTTTTGCACCTTTGCGTCCAGGACCTGGATGGTGGAGTTATCTGTCGGGAGTGCATCCAGGACACGCTGGAGGTGGTGGGTGATAATGGCCATTGGGAGAGAGCGCCAGTCTTGGTGGAAAAGTGAAGATTGGAGGTTGGGGAATCAGAGGATGTGGTGACTGCGTAGAAAGGGTTGACGACGTTAATAGTGCGTAAGTTGCGTTCGGTGGGTGCGGATTGAGAGTGATTGGCATCAGGTGTGCCATTCAGTACAGACTATGAGCGCTCGAGATTCGAATGTGGCCCGCTAAGCGCTTGCGGCCCCGGCTGCGTATAAACTTGACGACCTTGATGATGCGTACACAGTCGCATTCGGTGGGTGCGATGAGGAATCAGGTCAGATTCAACGCGCAAGCCGCAGAGAGCGGTTGAAATGCGATAGGCCAAAATTGCACTCACCGACTTTAGTCAGAGATGCGCAGCACAGCTTCGGAACGGCAACAGCCGAGATAATTTTCTGCTTGCCCATTTCCAATTTGTGAAGCAAAGTTTACACCCAAATTGGCATTAGTGATGCGTTCACTGCAGCACCGTTAAGCGTCTCTATCCACCTGCAGACCAACCGCTTAAACAATGATATCGCACGGTTTCCTTCGTCACCTTGAACGGTGTAACCTAGCACAGTTATTATCATGCAATCGGTAATCACTTTTCTAAAAAATCTGTGGTAAGTTTTGCCTTTGTGTTCAATATAAATAGCAGTCACTGATTACCCTCCTCGGGCCTCGGTAGAAGAGAAATGACAGTCGCCAGGATGAAAATGAGCCATATAATATTGCTGCCACAGAACTACTCTATCTTCTGACTCCCGACTGTCTATTCGGTGCGTCAATCGAGCTGTGATTAGCTATTTGCTATTGCAAACCGTTTGCTTGCAAAGTACCACGACCATTTTGCACTTATAACAACAACACATCCCACAATCGCCAAAGTACTTTTGAACTTCGACCCTTCCATACCACCGTTCAGCCCTCGTATCACCAAAATCGGCATGATGGAGATGGATATTTGATCCCGCTCCAAGACCCTTGATTGAGTGAAACGGTGCGAAATAAAACAAAAAGAAAGCCTCGGTAATCAAAGTAGATTTTGATAAGTTCCAACTCAGTATTATGCACGGGACTACTTGGACACCAGGAAAGTTCCAGTCGTTGGTGATGTCGGCAACTTATTTGAAACGCGATTTTTTGCGTTCCCTATGAAATCATCTCCATCGTGTCCTTTCAATTGTCTCACTTGGGATGGCAGCTGGAGATGATAGCAGTGCTGAACTTTGTTAGCTTCTTTCCTTCTTTGCTGTCTGGTGGGCTCCTGTATCTCTTATTTGTTTGGCAGAGTTGCTCTTGACAAGTGACGATTTGACATTGACCTAACATCGTATCAAAATTAGGGAGGTCCTGGTGACTCGGATATATCAGAACAACTTCGCAACAGTCCACCTGTTCATGAACGGAAGCATTCAATCTGAGGGTCTCGATTTTGGGAATCTTAGCATCAGTTGACCGTGACCGCGTCTTAACAGTTTGGTATGTGATATAAATATAGCGATTGTCCTTATTGAAATTATGGTCGCTATCGGCCACCCAGTGTCACGACCTTGAACGAGGTGAACCGCAATAATCTCACTGGTGATTCTCTTCATGACGCTGAGGCTTGTTATTTAGTTCTTGTTTCAATGCCTCGACACTAGCCCCTTCATCTTCAATGTCACGTACTCCTACTTCAATGTCGGCTGAAGACATAAATTTTCTTCTACTTTTACTGTATACAAGTTGAATGACACGAGGCCTGAGCCCGAGGTCTTCTATCAACGCTACAGTAATTTATTCGGGAGTCCGGTAGTGAGCACATCCATCAACTCCGCGATGACCTGTATATTGTGTGATCAAGCACTGTGCTAACGCGAAAGACTCTGATAAGACTCACTGTTGTGACATGCTCAGTTTGCCAAGCTCATCTTAACTTTCCTTGCAGTACACGACGGTATTTCCGATCTGGTACAAGGCGCAAAGGTGAGTCGTGAGGTTGAATTTCGGATGCGAAGCGAACGACTCAGACTCACAATAGGCGGACAGACATATTTACCGCAGCATACGAGGTCGCCCGGGCTGGTCTTGCCACAAGCCTAACCTAAGAGCGCACATTCCTGTGCGGTGACAGACATAGATCTTGTCAAAGCTGCAACGACTGCAACGACTTGGAGGAATGAGAAATGCATGGCTCGTGCTAGTTTATATGGAATGTGTTAAGAAAAACAGTGGTTCTGATTCTGCTAGTGGCGGCCTTGCTCTTGTATCCTATCGGAAAAAATGCTTTTGGAAAGCAAGCTTGGCACTTGTATCAGAATGGGTGCACTTTCCAGCGGACTTGAGGGTGAGAGTATAGGCAGAACCGAAGGTTGGCGGATAAACAATCCAGAGCACGTGGACCGTAGACCGTAGACCGTAGACCGATGCATACTTCAGTGGATGTGATAGAGGTAGGGCTGCCGAGGAAAAACATTGAGTATGGAATGTCAAGATGTCCGAGACGGAAACCGGTGACGACTGTGACGACACCGGATGTGGTGTCGAAGGTGTCAAGTCATCTGCAAAACTGTGAAATGAACGCTTAATAGATCTGTGCCGGTAGGGCGCACATATGCATCATATTTTTGGTGATTGGGCAGCATCATGATATTGTCGAAGAACTGCAGAGGATGTAGAGGAATAGACTTAGGAGGTACGAGGTGTGCTGCTGTCTGCTAGTTCGGAGGGCGTGCTGATGATGATCCATTTAGTGCGAAAGGATTTGAAAACCCACCAGGTGCTGCAGACCGTGCTTGGACTGTCTTTCGCGCGCGTTTTGAGGTCGCTGACATACCACCAGTACCTTTATCACTAGCAAGACTCCTCTTCAATGCATGGTTGTTTGCATTTCCCTGTGTCCCTACGACAGCTGCCTGGCTTGTTACACTGGCCTATCGGAGCCTTCCGACTCCTGAGAAGCCATGTCTTGACCAGAATCGCGACTGACCGGTGTCAAAATAGCTTTAGATGAATCATGTAGGTCTGGTACACATGTACAGGTCTGTCGGATGGCTGTCAATGTTGCAGGAAGAAGCAGAATGTGTATCAGGACTCAGGACTCGGAGGATCTGTTGTATATAGGCTACATGCGACAAATAATTGACGGGTCAAGAATTTCCAATTCTTACTGGCGAACTATCGTCCATGTTACGTAAGGAATCACTCCGACGATAATTTAACGATTTGAAAATCGTCGACTTATCATCGCAAGCACCTGATCAAGCTCAAGTGCGGGTGCTTCGATGGGCGGTCCGGTCAACGGTAACGCAAGGAACTGTGAAATGAACCTAAGGTCACATATGCCAAAAGGTAGACTCCAGACTTTTAGGATCAAGGCTACGAGATTAAAGTTACGATGACAGTTGGATACAAGCAAGTGTCTGACAATAGGAGCGCAAGATGATTATTTTTCGGAAGTTCCCTATGTATAATATATATCATATGTTTTTCTCCGAAACTCAGAACAAGTCCGCTAGTTGTGCTTTGTAAGCACGCGTGTTCTCGGCTCGTGTTCTCGGCTTGTAAGCCTCAACACTCCCCCTCAAGCCGAACTCATGCCCAAATCATTGGTAAACTTACAATGTTTCGGCTTATATAACGGCTTTGTTAATACGTCTGCGATCATCTCATCAGTGTGGCCATCACTGAAAGTCAAGATGTGCTGTAAACCATTATATCTGCCTTATAATGGTCATAATACCCGCAATCTGGTAAAATATGGCAAGTGGTTAGATAGTGTCATATATACCTTTAAACACCTAGCCTCCTTGACTAATTTAAATAATGATCATACATATTTGTCGGACTAGCAAGTATGGCTTGTAAGTGAAGAGATTAACATCCTTTTCGCCCAATACACTACCTTGTAAATGCACAACGGGGAGTCAGACGTTAAGCAACAGCAACTGAAATATGCAGAAGGTGATTAGCTAGCTAATATTGGTAATATATATAACGGAATGTTTGATTCTGCGGAACCAATTCGCGTCTACCCCACATGCATGCTCATCACATATAGCTTTAATACATAGCATTTGTGGCCGTTCTACATAATAATTACATGTATATACCAGGACTCCGAGTATGGTACTCTACACATGTATCCCATAGCTCAATGGTATCTTGGCACTAGCCTCTATCCCGGTAGCTCATTTGCAATGCGACGGTAACAAATGGTTGGCCATGAAAAGTACTGCGAGCATCTTGAAGTTCGACACGAGCAAGATGCAGGTATTATTTCGTATTACTGATTTCGTATGCAGGATTTGCAGGGCATAGACTCGTGCACCAGCAAAGGATTGAGCGCAGTAGCAGAGCATTGTGCATGGTAGTAGAGCATCGAGAGCGGTAGTAGAGCATCGAGAGCGGTAGTAGAGCATCGAGAGCGGTAGTAGAGCATCGCGTCGAGTTTCCTGTGGGGGTGTTCCTAGCCATATTGTCGAAGCCAAGTTTCCTAGACAGATGAACTTAGAAATTCGAGGGAAATGCAGACCAGGAGGGGATTTTCTGGCCCAGGGCTTGTCGAGAAAGTAGTATTAATGAGTGAGTAAAGATAAAGCAGGTGTTTGTGTGGGTACAGAACATCACCGGGGCGCAAAGAAGGTCTGATGGAGTCTGATAACGAGTAACGAACTTTCTTATAAATGGCTAGAAAATATACTTGGTGAGCGGTGATTGAGGTCTTGACTCGCTCTGCCGACACGTACCTCATTTACTTTAGATCCGGGAGCCGAACTGTTTCAGAATAGGAAAAATTGTGTTATTAAAGTTAGGAATGGAGCAGGGTTGCAGGGGCGAGCTTCGGTGTCAATAGCGGACAACAAAAACGAACGGAGAACCGAACCACTTTGCTTTGTTTGAAGGGGGATTCGGTTCTCGAGTACTTACATACTTGAACATGAGACCGAACTTGCCTACCAAACTAGTGTCTAGTAGTTCGACTCGGAACATCAGTTCAAGACAAATGACTAAAATAACGAACCTTTGCCATGGTAGAGAACATTGAAGGGAAAAGAGGCTGAAGAGCAGCTATGTCGCAGTATGCATAATCAAACAGCGAGTCAGTGGTCTCCTGCAGGGAATTGGCAGGACATGCACTCTGAGACTGGCAATGCAGTGAGGCCAGATGCTCGACTGCTTCCGAGTCCTTGATGGAACACCTACTAAAAGCGAGAAATCTGACATGAGATATAATGGTTCATCACAAAGTCACAAAGAAAATAAAAGAGAAAACAGACCGAAAACCAATAGTTTGATTTGTGTCTTAAATGTGCAATGTAGAGCACTCGAAACTTGATCAGCTGTTGCCAGTGGGGTATAACTGCATGTCCAATGGGTTCCGATGAGACCGAGAGTTGCAAAAATCCTGGCATTCATCTGTCGCCTGATATACCATTATATTGGCATATCAAGCGCTGCATGGAAGGAGAACGTGGTCCAAAACCGATATTATCACGTGCACTTGATAATCCAATACACCGGTATGTCAGGGTATATCATGGCCAAACAAAATTGGCTTAAAGGGTAATATAACTCGACTCATATCAGGCTAAGTGAATTTCAGTGATGGCAGTACTGTTCTTGAATCACTCGATCTTGGATCTTTTGCCTGATGTAATGGTCTTTCACATCAAAATGCTTGGACCTCGCGTGGTACTGTGGGTCTCGCGCTATTGCGAGTGCGGACATATTGTCTCCATGGAGAATTGTTGGAGCTTGTTGAGGTAAGTTTACCTCTTCCAATAAATTTCGGAGCCATACTGTTTCACGTGTCGCGTGTGCCATTGCAGTATATTCTGCTTCCGTCGAGGAAAGAGAAACTGCGTTTTGTTTTTTAGAGCTCCAAGTTATTGCTCCGTCTCCAAGTTTGAAGACGTATCCTGATATTGATATCCTATCTCTCGGATCGTTCGCAAAGTCTGCGTCTGACCATCCGACAAATCGAATTTGGCTTTTGTCAAGTTCTCTGGTCCCTTGATATTTTATCCCGAGTTCTCGCGTTCCAGACAGGTATCTTAATACACGTTTTGCTGCTACCCAATGCGCTAATCCAGGGTTTGCAGTAAACGTGCTAAGTCGCTGTATGGCATACGCTATGTCTGGGCGTGTAGCTACTGCCAAGTACATCATGGATCCGATCAGTGACGCATAACCGTTATTACGGTTTCCCTCCTGGTCAGTCTCTTCTTTTTCGAGTATAATTTTCGGATCTAGCGGCATCCCTACTGAATTACATGACTGAAGACCTTGTTTTTGTAGGATCAATTCTATATATTTCGTTTGCGTTAGTCGGATTGACCTATTTGGTCGATCTCGAGTGATTTCGATCCCTACAATCTTTTTTGGTTCTCCTAGGTCCGTAATATCTAGTATCTTTTTGAGTTGCTCTTTTAATTGATCCATTAGACTCGGAGCATCCGCGAATAATAATAGGTCATCGACCCATACAGTTATTATCTCTGTTCCTTTCGCAGATTCTCTGATGTATGTGCATGGATCTGACTTTAATCGTCTGAATCCTATGCTTGTTAGGCGGCTATTCAACTCAAGGTTCCATTTGCGGCCCGACTGTTTTAGCCCATAGAGGGTTTTTCGTAGTCGACATACTCTGCCGGTTCCATCATTGTAGCCTTCGGGCTGTTCCATATAGACTTCCTCTTTTAGCACGCCATTTAGGTACACCCCCTTGACATCCATTTGTTGTATCTCCCAATTGAGACATGCCGCTGTGGACATCATGGACCTTATTGTCTCTAGGCGCACCACCGGCGAGAAGGTATCTGTATAGTCCATTCCCGGTATCTGTGAGTACCCTTTGGCTACTAACAGTGCTTTGTATTTGACTATTAGTTTTCTTTACGAGGACCCACTTGTTCCCAACTAGGGTGCGATCTTTCGGGGGATCTACCAGTTCCCAAGTGCCCATCTGCTCTAATTGGGTAAGTTCTGCTCGCACTGCTTGTTCCCACTTTGGCCAGTCATCTAATGTCTGTGCTTCTTTTAGTGATCTTGGCTCATGCGGGTCAAAACTGCCATTTGCAGTGAGTGCAGCAAGGACTATGTCCTCCTGATAGAGTTCTTCCTCAAGCTCATGTCGTTCGCACTCGAGGTAAGCCCATTCTGGTTCTGGGTCATTTAATTGCTGATAGTCGTGTCTTACCGTTTGTCTTTTTGATCTTCTAGGCATATCAACTTCGTCTTCGTCTTCAGGGGGACATTTCCTTTTCTTGGGTGAGTTTTCGTCGTCTCCCCTTATATAATCATGCTTATCTTCGTTTGAACTTGGACGATTACCAGATTGCACGTCGATTTGTTCTGTCTCCCCCTCATGTTGTGCATCGGGTGTAGAAGGTGTTGCGCTAGTTGATGCCTGCGCGTCTACACTTTCTATCTCCCCCTCGCGCTGTGCATCGAGTGTGGAGGGTATTTTGACGTGTGTTAGGAACTTAAAGTTCCGTGATATACGGATTTGGTGTGTACGGGTATTATAATATTTTATTGCTTTTGGTCCGTCTGCAAATCCTACAAAGATTTGCTTTATTGACTTTGGACTCATTTTAGATTGATTTGTGCTCTCTTGGAGCACGTATACCGGTGCACCAAATTCCTGTAAGTGTGTTATATTTGGTTTCTTACCGTTCCATAGTTCCTCAGGCGTCGCACCTTGTAGCGCTCGTGTAGGTGCATGATTTCGAATGTATGCGGCATGTGATACCGCTTCTGCCCATAAAGATTCTGGTAAGTCTTTTTCAATTAGCATCGCTCATGCCAGTTCCGCTAATGTTTGGTTGAACCTTTCAGACACTCCGTTTTGCTCAGGTGAGTATGGTGCTGTTGTCTCAAGTTCAATCCCTTTGTTCTTACACCAGGTTATTAGATCATTATTCACATACTCTGTTCCGTTGTCGACTCGGAATTTCTTAGGTTGGTTATTCCAGCGCTTTTTCAGGTATGTCGCATATTGTTTAACCTTGGTGGACGTCTCATTTTTATGTTTCATGAACTCAACGCTGCTCCTTCGGGAGCAGTCATCAATAAATGAGATATAATATTTCGACCCACCAACTGACTGTACCCTCGCCGGTCCCCACACATCACTGTGTGTGAGTTCTCCGAGTGCTCCGGAACGACTATCTGAATTTCGCGGAAATGAGTCGTACATTTGTTTTGCCTGTATACAGGCTTCGCATTGTGGTATGGATGAGTTTTCATCAATATTTAAACCTTCCACTAATCTTTCTTTTTGTAGCCTTTTAAGGCTGCTGAAAGCTACATGTCCATAGTGTTTGTGCCAGGTAAGCCAATCTCTGGGTTGCTCTTCTTGGGCAGTGTTTACTTTCGTTACTGACTGTATTTTTGCCTGACTCTCCAATAGATATAATCCATTGTACAGCTTCCCTTCGGCAATTGTGCGTCCTCCGCGCACCTTTAAGGTTGCCTTCCCTTTTCCCATTATAGCGTGTCCTCCCTCTCGGTCTAAACATGTGATAGACACGAGATTATTTGAGGCACGCGGCACATATAGGACATTTTTAAGTTTGCAGGTTATCTGCTGCTTATTTACTATACTTACTAGTTCGACTGTCCCGCGTCCTTCAGCTTTTAGGGATTCATTAGTGATCCCGCTAACTTTGTGACCTTTTAGTGGGACATAGTCTGTCAATGCGGACCGAATCTTAGTAATATGTGATGTTGTTCCTGAGTCCGCCAGCCAATCATAATAGCTAAGCTTCTCAAATTCATCACTATTATTAGATACATTGACTTGGTCATCCATATTCAGGTCTTTGAACTCGACTTCTGTCTGGTTCTCGATCTCTGTTGGTTCGACCTGCATCTCTTCGCCGATGAAGGCTACATCATTTTCCTCCTCATATTGCGTGTTATCCGCAACGACATCTACATCTGTTACGATGCGCGCGTTGTCGAATTTTCCGCGCTTCTTTGGAGGGGGTTTGGACAGGCCTTGACCCGCCTTTCCTCCGCCTTTACTCCAGCAACTCTCTTTAGTATGTCCCGCTTTTCCGCAGTTAGAGCATTGCTTATCCTTGAACCAACACTCAGCTTCAACGTGGCCCGCTGACACGCACCAAACCTGGTTTGTGCATGGTCATGGCTACTTTTTATCCTTGAAGTTCCCTATCTTGCTCTATGAAATTATCATGAATTTTCTACACTACCTTAAGATTTTATTTGAGTAAATTTTCAGACTTGAAGACCTTACATTACAACTTAACAATTCATATTAATACTTATCTGATTCAAAGATTGGTTACAAACATACCACAACAGATTATTCAGCATTTCTCATGATCTCTTATATTTTACTACACATTTTTCACCACTTTCTGTATTAGTCAGGTATTAGTCAGATATTTGAGTGGAGAAAGTTTATAGATGAGAATATGTGAGAAGTGAACAAGTCATCATGGAACATCTTGACAATGGAGTCATTATGAGTCATATTTCCTTATTTAGATAGTTACACAGCCACATTTAGAGTAGTATATAAGGGGTTCTGTTTCCCCTCTGAATAATAGATTCCCCCTTCTTAAAAGATTCCCTTTTGAGAAGAAAGGAAGATTTGAGTATCTTCCTAAGTTTCTCACCCTATATTTGAGTGAATATCTGAGTGAATATTAGTTTATTCCCTCCATTCATTTGTCATTATTTCTCACGACATATTAAATCATCTGAGGCCTACCTTGAGCCAAATCCGTAAATTACACTAGCTGGTACACGGTTATCAGTCATCTAGTGTAGTTTCGTCATTCTCTTTACGACACAGGATATCTTTTCTGTGGGGAGAATTCATGTATTTCTTAACAATTAAGAAGGACGACAAATAAGACTAGCACTTTACTCAACAATATTAAGAGCTTGGCTGCTTTAAGACTACATCAAGAGGGTGTACTCTGTTCTGACCTGTGTCATACTCATTGTGCAGTACCTGAGCAGCAGAGAAGTTAGTTTTGAAGCCACATATTTCGGTTGATTCGATTGTGTTAGAGGCTTAGTTTGATCTCCTCTGATTTTGAGAATAGGGAGTGTTTACAAGATAATACTCTGATTCATTGCATATCGTCACAATTCATTATCTTCATCTTATCTTTGCATATCTTTGCAGCCATCTTCTTGTAGCATCGTAGCACTGCATCAAGCCAGTTATCGATTTGGCTACACCATCATCTATCAATCCTTATCATCTGTGTCCTAAGTACTGCATCAAGCCAGTTAACGGACTATCGACCATTAAGTACCTAAGCACTGCATCAAGCCAGTTAACGGTTACTGTTCCTGAGATTTACCCTGATCTCACCCCTTTCAAAGTCATTAGGAATTTGCTTGTTTTGACAAACCCAACTTTTACACCTCCTCCCACGAACGACCACGTTATCAACCGTTGGTAATTGTCTGAACTGTTGACCATGGAGGATAGTGAGAACTGGTGATTTTTATTGCCAATCACATCCTAGTAAGACACCGCCTTCTTACAAATGCAGCATTTCTTCACGTCTTCTCGCTTCCTCTTTCCTAGATTCCTTCCTTTGACAACAAGTGCGTTCTCCTTTCCTTTTCCTTTGCCATCCTTCTCTTTCCTCCGCGAGTTCTCCTCTAAGATAAGGGAGATTAACTCGTGCGATGTTATTGTCTTCGTGTCGCCCATCCTAATCTGATATGTTGTGGTGAAGGTATCCCAGGATTCCGGTAACGACGAGATAAGTACAGTGCAGAAGTCGTCTTCCATCACCAGACTTCCCATCATATGTAAGGTTTCCTGTATTTCCCTCATGTTTTTGACATGCGTGGGGATGTCATCACCTTCGTCGGCGGTGGTTCTATAGAACTTTCGCCGCCATGTGGTTATCGCCTGTTTTCCTCGTGATTCTTTCACGATTCTCAGTTGATCCCACATCTCTTTCGCCATTGAGGCTCCAGCTAAGTGAATCATTTGGCTATCGCTTATTGACAGCTCAATCACAGTCTGGGCCTTACGGTCTTGCATCTCCCATTTAGCTATGTCAGCTTCCCTCTGTGCCAAAACGGGGTCTGGGCCTCGCGCAGGTTTGGGGACGGTACCTTCAACATACCCTACTATTCCTTTTTCGAACATGATGGCTTTGACTCGGCATTTCCAGCCTAGCCAGTTAGAGTCGTTCAGATGCTCGATCCGATATAACGATGATAGCGAGGAGCCAACAGCAGATTGGTCCATCATTTTGGTTGGTTAGTCTTCGTTTGTTATATGTTTTATTATGTTATTTGCACACGAACAGGGCTCATAACCTTTTAGGATCAAGGCTACGAGATTAAAGTTACGATGACAGTTGGATACAAGCAAGTGTCTGACAATAGGAGCGCAAGATGATTATTTTTCGGAAGTTCCCTATGTATAATATATATCATATGTTTTTCTCCGAAACTCAGAACAAGTCCGCTAGTTGTGCTTTGTAAGCACGCGTGTTCTCGGCTTGTAAGCCTCAACACAGACTGCTAACTGGTTAATACGAGACTAGACAAGAATAGCTTTATCGTTCATCGACGCGCTCTTGCGCAACTTCCTGTTGTGCGCCTTGCCTTTGTCCTCATAGGTGCTCATCGTGAAGAATACGAGGACTGGTGCTCCATTTTCGATTTTCAGCCAAGGATAAACTGCAAAATCATATTCTGGACTGACAAGAATCTTGTTATCAACATGGATAGCACGAACTGCTGACATGATATCTAGTATGCAAAGTGCATCAAAATAACACTTCACATTAACGAGATGAGAACATTGTCGGTGATTTAACGTCCTCGACGACGCGGACGATGAGTAGAGAAGACACCGTCAACGATGCACGTAATCCCCTATCCGACTTCGTTGTTTTACGCTATTTGTACCTCAGTGGTTCTTGTTCCAATGCCTCGACACCAGCTCCTTCTTTCGAATAATCTTCAATGACACGTACACCTACTTCAATGTCGACTGAAGACACTAATTTTAAGTAAAACGTACACAAGTCGAATCGCATGAGGCCTGAGTCCGAGGTCTTCTATCAACGTTACAGTAATTTATTGAGGACTCTCGAGGCGTCAGGAAAATTTGTGTAAAAGTGAGCACATCTATCAACTCCGCAACGAACTGTATATCGTGCGATCAAGCACTGTACCAACGCAAAAGAGATAAGACTCACTATTGTGACATGCTCAGTTTGCCAAGCTCATCTGGACTTTCAAAGTTGCCTGCAGTACGTGGAAGAACTACCGGACTCCTGTTGGTACAAGGCGTAAAGGTGAGTCGTGGGGTTGAATTTTGGATGCAAAGCACTCATACTCACAATAGGCCCACAGTAAAGGTCACCGCAGCATACGTCGTCTGTCGGGCTGGTCGTGCCGCAAGCCTGGCCTAAACTCGCACACTGTGCGGTGACAGACATAGATCTTGTCAAAGCTGCAACGACTGCGACGACTTGGAGGAATGAGAAATGCATGGCTCGTGCTAGGCTATATGGGATGGACAGTGGCTCTGACTCTGCTAGTGGCCTTGCTCTTATATCCTAGAAGGAAAAATGTGTTTGGAAGACGGTAAGGCTTGGCACTCGTATCAGAATGGTTGCGCTTTCTAGCGGATTTGACTTGAGGGTGAGAGTATAGGCAGAACCGAAGGTTGGCGGATAAATGATCCAGAGTATGAGGATCATCGATGAAGAACCACTGACAATGCAAGTGTTGTCCAGTGAGAACGAGATATGTGTTGGCAATAGGATACCAACGTGTGCTACCAGTTGGCCAGAAGATATCGATTAGCCTGAGCCTCCGGTACTTGTGTCTTTCTTCGCTTCTTTTCCTTTTGTGAGTGTTTATCGCATGTTGACACCTTCGACACAACATGTTATCTCACCGGCATCGTCACAGTCGTCACTGGTAGCGTCTTTCCGTCTCGGACATCTTGACATTCGATACTCAAGCCCAAAGAAAAACTGGATATGGCCAAAACGGTTGAGATAGCGTGAAATATTGTTTAGACATATAATTTATACTGTAATATTCTATTATCTTCAACGACACGATCGTTTGCGCATCGCATCGCAAAAACATTACGTCGCTGTCGATTTGATGCATTGTCATGATCATGCTCTCCCAGCTCTCCAACACACTTGCAGCAACCAACCGGCGCATCCTCTCTTTACCCCTTCTCATGGCCAACCAGGGCACGCATCATCCCTGAATTATCCGGTGAACTCGACTTCCCGGACTCCATCCCCGACTCCTTAGTTTGTCGTAGTAAGTATGTGTACATTATTTTTGCGGTAGAAATAGTAGAAATTGACTTTTAGATCATCTTGCTGCGGCTCGTTTCAGCTTCTTTCTCTTCTTTCATGGGCATGATCCAGAGATTCTTGTTGGTGTACTTTTTGGCGGGCAACTTTGCACCATGCTGGTAGTTGTCCGCCGGTGAATTCTCCAAGATAAGAATAGCTTTGTCGTTCATCGACGCGCTGTTGCGCAACTTCTTGTTGTGCACCTTGTCTTTGTACTCACAGGTGCTCGTCGTGAAGAATACGAGGACTGGTGCTCCGTTTTCGATTTTCAGCCAAGGATAAACTGTAAAATCATATTCTGCCAGGACTGACAAGAATCGAGTGTTTTCGACATAGATAGCACGAATCGCTGACATGGTATCTATGCCACAAAGTGCATCAAAATAACCCTTCACATCAACTAGCGCTGACGAGAACTTAGGACACCACCAAATGTTGTCAGGCAAATTTATGTGACGATGAGTACGTCAACGATGCACGTGATCCGCTCAGATCCAGCCAGAGTGGTTCTCTTCGCTGAGACTTGAAGTTCTATCAACGCTACAGTAATTTATTCAGGACTCGAGGCGTCAGGAAATTTTGCATAAAAGTGAGCACATCTATCAACTCCGCAATTAATTGCATATCGTGCGATCAAGCACTGTGCCAACGCGAAAGAGATAAGACTCACTACTTATTGTGACATGCTCAGTTTGCCAAGCTCATCAATCCCTGCAGTACGTGGAAGGATCACCGGCCTCCTGTTGGTACAAGGCGCAAAGGTGAGTCGTGGGGTTGAATTTTGGATACAAAGCGAACGACTCATACTCACAGTAGGCGCACAGAAAACGTCATCGCAGCATTTGAGGCCTGTCGGGCTGTTCGTGCCGCAAGCCTGGCCTAAACTCGCACACTGTGCGGTGACAGACATAGATCTTGCAAAAGCTGCAACGACTGCGACGACTTGGAGGAATGAGAAATGCATGGCTCGTGCTAGGCTATATGGGATGAGCAGTGGCTCTGATTCTGCTAGTGGCCTTGCTCTTATATCCTATGAGGAAAAATGTTTTTGGAAGACGGTAAGGCTTGGCACTCGTATCAGAATGGTTGCGCTTTCTAGCGGATTTGACTTGAGGGTGAGAGTATAGGCAGAACCGAAGGTTGGCGGATAAATAATCCAGAGTATGGGGATGAAGAACCACTGACAATATTGCAAGTGTCGTCCAGTGAGAACGAGATGTGTGTTGGCAATAGGATACCTACGTGTGCTACCAGTCGGCCGGAAGATATCGATTAGCCTGAGCCTCCGGTACTTGTGTCTTTCTTCGCTTCTTTTCCTTTTGTGAGTGTTTATCGCATGTTGACACCTTCGACAGCACATGTTGTCTCACTGGCGTCGTCACAGTCGTCACTAGTAGCGTCTTTCCGTCTCGGACATCTTGACATTCGATACTCAAGCCCAGAGAAAACTGGACATGGCCAAAACGGTTGAGAGAGCGTGAAATATTGTTTAGACATATAATCCCCGACTCCCACGTTAGTGGAGGAGGGCTTTGTCGAACACAAGCGAATTCCCATGCGTCAGCCGTTGTGCAAAGCTGTGCACTTGGCCAGAATCTCAACTTTATTATCATCTGCTGAGTGCTCTACAGTTTTCGGCAAATACTCACCATCATACTTTTGTTAGTAGCTGAGCGCTGAGTCTTATTACATGGATCTCACCGCTCTCGGACATCCAAACCTGCGCGACGGCAGTTCTACATCTGTTTTTTCGTTTTCACTGTGATAAGGAATTTCTTGAAGCAATTGAATAGGTTGGTCCTTGGCTCATTCAATGTCATCTTCAGCCTGGTCCTTTATTTGTGAGACACTACAGACTTCAAAGCACGTCGATATATATCCTCAACTTGAAATACGATGACATGTGGAACAGCACAAGCGATTGTAATTTTGGTGGCAGAAGTTGTTAGCGCTTTGGTCACGAGTGTATGGTTACCATGGGGTGCAGGAGCAGGCATGGACCTCATCAGCTTCCTATTTTGCGTTGCACGTATCGTGGTTGCCGTGCTGCAAGTTATTTTGACCCCAACTGTAAGGCTACCTGTCTCCGTGAAGTCCAATGCTAACAGCTCATTCAGATTTCAATAGGCGCAGGCGCAGGCGGTTGAGTAGCCTATGGCATACTGATCGTCCTTTGCCTTGTTTATCTTACGTTGTCTCTGATTCTTGTTATCAAGGTCATCGAAGCTGTTGTGCGCATTCTTGGTCGGGTCGGCTTTGATCACTCCAGACGGCCAGTCGATAGCGGATTGATCGGTGTGCTTTCTCTTCTCGGATGTTGCGGGCCACGGAGAGGTGGTCGCGAACGAAGACACTGCAAAGCCACGGAAGTACGACATTCACCCGTGGCTCGAGACTCTTTCGCTGCACGTGATTCATCTCCCTATGTACCACCCAACGCATCTTTCGCGCAGAAAGACAAAGGTTCCAGCTCCTCTTATCATTCTGGTGGGCCCCCGCCATCAATATTGCGACCCGAGCATGCTTTGCAGCCTTACAGAGAGGACAGCGATGATGATGCAGAAAGTGGTTACATAATGGGCGCGTGGCAGCCATTCCCAGGTCCAGGTCCCCGCAGCTCATACGACCGCACATCCATTAGTACACCTCCCCAACACTCCAATTCAGGTTTCTCCCGCATCGGTGGCGGTCGCGCCCACTATGACTCACCATACGCGATTGCCAGCGAGACTGAGGGGAGCTCAACTTTCACGTTCCCTAGCATGGAACGCAAGCGCAGTGGGCCGGTGTCTGTTGGCACACCAACGAAGACGATCTATGACGATGAAGAACTACTTACTCCAACTGCTTCCATAGCGAATGTTGCGCGCCTTCCTGCGCTTATGGGCTCTGGACTACCTACTGGAGCAATGTTGCCACACATGCGCACGAAGAGTCAAACAGCAGTTATTATTGGAGATGTGCATTGAATGCAACACCTGTAAATGCTCCTACACAGGAGGAGCATCCTTCGATGGCGACCAAGACGAATAGCGGGGAATCGAACAACAGTGATCCTGACCAGCTAAAGAAGAGACATTGGTACAACATTCGAAGGAATTGTAGGCACAGCGAGGGCGATCGACTGGACAGTGGGGTGAGTGAGGCGGAGCCTGAAGGCAGTTCATCTCCCAAGGATTCTGGACAGTCGTTCGTCGTTATTCGGGCACGGAAGCCTCGATCATCACAACCCGATACTCGTCCACACATTCACAAGGTTAGATGGTACTCAATGGACGGAACTGGAGCAGGACCTTCTTCGCAAGCAAAATCTCTGAAGCCATGAATTGACATTATAATGTGCGTACACGCCTTTTACGCTTTGTTCTTACCTTGTCCTACTTTGCATTTATGATGTACCACCTCGTGGTTCTTACGGTACGCATCATCTTGCATATATAATATTTACTGCACTCGTGTATCTGAACCACACTCTGTTTTGTGTCGCTGGTACGTACGGTTACAGTACTGGATTTGATACATGCCCTTGACATGAGATAAATTAAGTTGTCGTGATTATATAAACCGAAATAAGATGTCCACGACTTGAAATACGATGACACGTTGCAGTGCACGTCATTTTGAGAACGAGCAGGCCGGAATCAGGAGTCGGGGACTGGTGCGCAAGCACCGTTACGATAGGGATACGTCAACGATGCACATGATCCGCTCAGATCCGGCCGGAGTGGTTCTCTTGATCGACCAGTCTGACTATGTCAAGCACTTATGTAACATCTCAAAGACGTAGTTACGAGTCTAGTCCAAGATATCGTACCAGACACGAGGGTATTCCGCATTGGGGTCGGGGAGTCTAACCATGGCTAGCGTTGTCTCGGTGACGCCAGTGTCTACAGATCCGATATTGTTATTACGCAAACCGCGGAAGGCATTGATGAGAGATGATTTCCCTCCTCCTGCCACCTCAACTACTGCGAAGTGGACAAGGCCCTCACGGTATTGGACTTTTTGCTTGGCAGCGCTAACTTCTCCAGGTGTGGGAGTCACTGCAGGTTGGATGCATTCTTTCAACTCGCGTTCAGCCTCCTTGGCAGCATTGGCCATCCTTGCTTCCTCCTCTGCTTTCTCAGCCTTTCTGGCACGCTTCTATAACGGCGATGGTTGGATCGGACGCTTTTGGCCGACCCACAGAATACTCCATCTCTGAGTTTACCTAACAATGGTAATGCGTGGTCCTGTTAATGGTCACGTCGCATGATGTTCCCATCTCTTAGGTTGAGAAAACTTACTGATATGCGTATGCCTTGGAAGGACAAATCAGCTCACAGCGCTGCTCAGAGTACTAGGTAAGAACGAAGAACTGATATTAAACCGTAGAATATAATATCTGCCTCGAGGCGTTTTATATTGTTCTGCGTGCAGACCACTAGAACAACTGAATACCGCCAAGCGCTGATCATAAGTTACCCAGGACTGTAGGCTGTTCCAAATCCATAGGATTGCGTGCATGGATGCCATGAAGTCATGTTACATGAATTTCGTCTGGGGGCTGACCCGATCGGACTGGTACCAGAAACGATTTCTTGTTGGGTTGCTTATGTCATTCTTGGCAGCCAATTATGATTATGCATAGTTTCCCCTTGAATTTGATATCAGAATTCAGATATCGGATGCCACCATACTATCATGCAAGTTGCAGCAAAAACGGTCAACGTTCAGTCATAATTGTTTGTCAGTTCCGTGCCTTCTCATGCAACATACTATATTGTCTGACAGCAGCCGCGCCGTGCATCAGGGAACATCGTCATATATACGAGAGGTTGTCGTCACATTGGAATCTGGATAAAGCACCATAATCAGCATAATCCAAGAACTCACCGGTTTACTGATGGGCCGGCCAGTAGTAGGATGGCCAGTCGGTGAAATGAGCCAGTGCTTAGCAACATGCGCATTGCGAATCCTTGTGAAGGTGTAAAATGTTCTGCTCTTCCGATGCAAGCTGCAGCCTTGCGGCCTTTGAACTTCGGTTGCTTTACTCAATGTTAAACCCTGCAACATGCCTTTTGCTGTGCAAATCTGATGCACGCTGTAGACGGGTAGCTCGCATCGCGTCTGTGAGTTGCTTCTGTCCTGTTGACTCATCGGCGATGCACGGTGTGGATGCCATGTGCATGCTGTACTTCATTCTTTTATAATCCTCAGGACTTTACAGGTACTGTAGTGTTTCGTGACCTCCAGCATACATCTTACTCAAGTGTTAGTTTTAGTTTGAATCCACCCCTCGTCACATGTCAGGATTCTTCCCTGGCCATTTCGGTGACTGCCCTTCACCATTAACACAGGGCCCGAGCCAACAAGAACTCTCCCAGGACGCAGGACAAATAAACCTCATGATTAGTGAAACGCTGCAAGTTGTCGTCAATAGTATGTCTCACGTCTATCTTCATGCAGCACGTACCGATGACTTCCCAAAGCATTTCTGGCAACATTTTATTTCCTCATTACTCTCGTGTTTGTTTTCGCGACAGACTCCGTGCCAGACCCGCTTGATACCCTCCAAGCCTCAGGTGAGGAGCCAGGTCAACCAGAACAGCCTCAGGATTCGGGGAAGACAAACCTCGTGTTCAGTGAAACACAACAAGTCGCCGCCAACAGTATGTGCCATCTACTTTCACTCACCACATGGTACCCACTCATGATTTCCCCTGACAGATTTCGTGTCGGACCCACTCGATGATACACTCCCAGCCTCGAGTGAGGAGTCCACCCGCCCAGGACACACCCAGGATTCGGGAGAGACAGGTTTCAGTGGAGTGCAACAAGTCGTTATTACTGGTATGCAATATCTATCTCCGCTCAGCTCGTAATGACGATTTCTCCCAAGCCATTCGTGCAACTGATCTCGCTCTTGGTCTCCGACGGATCCCCGCTGGCTTCCATGCGTTGGTCAAGGCTGACGGTGCTGAATACCAGACAAGCAACAAATCGGTCAACGTAGACCAGGCTGTCGTAGAATGGCACGAGCGCATTGTTCTGTAAGTCATCCTTGACTCCGTCTGTCCCGCAGACATTGAGAAAGACTGCAGGCCGTGCGATCCATCTTTTAAAGTTCGGGTCAGCGTGTATGCCTCATTCGAATTGGGTCCCATGGTCTGTCACGGAGAACTTCTCCGCACGTTCGAGATCTCCGTCGGAGAATTATTGGATCGCAGCGAAAAATCGCACCGTCAGTATCGTCTACCGTCAATAACGCCTGACAGATGCTAATGAGGGTCGCAGCGATAATCTTTCAGCCAAAGCAGGGGGAAGTCGTATCCTCTTGTACTTCACTGTTCATGAGAGTGGAGCAGCAACTTTCTGATCAAAACGACGCCGCAGTTCTTTGCCCCCTCACTACTGTAAGCGATCGATGCGGTCTGGCATTCTAATGCTGAGAGCTGTCCCATTTAGCTTGCATCCCGCGATATGAATGCGTTAGCACTAAGGACAGATGCGGGACATCGTCTTCTCGCACGATACCGTAGGACGCAGAACAGCGGGGATCTCGAACAATCCATAAAGCACTTTGAACGGGCCTCGTATCTCTGCCCCGTGGATCATCCCTACCGCCCTGCAGCTCTATTCAATCTAGCTACCGCAAAGTTTGTTAGTTGCCAAGCCGACGCAAGATACCTCAACTTCGACATCCCTATCTCCCTTTTTCAAGCCGTGCTCGACTCGCGTCCCACTGATGATCCGGACCGAAGCGTCACCCAGCTCCATCTTGCCATCGCTTTGCTCTCGCGGTTCGCGAAACGGGGATTTCAAATAGATGCTAATGCAGCTAAAGAATTGTTGAGCGAAGTGCTGGAGGTCTGCAATGCCAACAGCCACATCTACAGAGCAGCTTTGATTACAGTGGAAAAATGGGCTCTGCATTCCGCTGGAAGGATTGATGCAGATGATCTTGAGCAGGAGCGGCCTACCCCATCCAGGCTTCCGTTATCACCGGATCAACTTTGTGATCGAGCACGGCGGTGTTTGGAGAGAGATGAACCCGGTGCCTTAGATGAAGTGATATCCTTTCATTACGATGCACTCAGATACTACAACACCGGGCATGCTCGCCGAGGGCAATTGTTAAATAATCTGTCTATAATGCTGGAAACTCGCTTCGAGCGTCGAGGCAAGGACAAAGACTTGGATGAGGCCATCGCACTTCAGACGGAAGCGCTGGCTTTGCTCCCGGTCGGTCACACAGATCGGTCTGGGTCATTGAACAACCTCGCGAATCGACTCTCCTCCCGCTTTGACCACCGAGGGAATGACAAAGACTTGGATGAGGCCATCGCACTTAACAGGGAAGCGCTGGCTTTGCGCCCGGTCGGTCACACAGATCGGTCCCAGTCATTAAACAACCTCGCTGTTCTACTCTCCTCCCGCTTTGACCACCAAGGCAACGAGGAAGACTTGGATGAGGGTATCGCACTCCACAGGGAAGCGCTGGCTTTGCTCCCAGTCGGTCACACAGATCGGTCCACATCATTAAACAACCTCGCGAATCTACTCTCCTCCCGCTTTGAGCACCGAGGGAACGACGAAGACTTGGATGAGGCTATCGCACTTGACAGGGAAGCGCTGGCTTTGCGCCCGGTCGGTCACACAGATCGGTCTGGGTCATTGAACAACCTCGCGAATCGACTCTCCTCCTGCTTTGACCACCGAGGGAACGACGAAGACTTGGATGAGGCTATCGCACTTAACAGGGAAGCGCTGGCTTTGCTCCCGGTCGGTCACACAGATCGGTCCCAGTCATTAAACAACCTCGCTGTTCTACTCTCCTCCCGCTTTGAGCACCGAGGCAACGAGGAAGACTTGGATGAGGCTATCGCACTTAACAGGGAAGCGCTGGCTTTGCGCCCGGTCGGTCACACAGATCGGTCTTCGTCATTAAACAACCTCGCGAATCTACTCTCCTCCCGCTTTGAGCACCGAGGGAATGACAAAGACTTGGATGAGGCCATCGCACTTAACAGGGAAGCACTGGCTTTGCGCCCGGTCGGTCACACAGGTCGGTCCACGTCATTAAACAACCTCGCTGTTCTACTCTCCTCCCGCTTTGACCACCGAGGGAACGAGGAAGACTTGGATGAGGCTATCGCACTTCACAGGGAAGCGCTGGCCTTGCGCCCGGTCGGTCACACAGATCGGTCCATGTCATTAAACAACCTCGCGAATCGACTCTCCTCCCGCTTTGACCACCGAGGCAATAGAGAAGACCTCGAAGAGTCACGAGAGAACCTACGCTGTGCATTGACTGTGTTGACGCACCATGATCCTCGTCAATTAGCAGTCCATCAGTCGCTAGCTGGAGTTTATCTATCATCCCATCGTTCAGGGCTTGACGGCACTGGCGTTGGCAGAAGTACGGACAGTCTGAATACTGCCATGCATCATATCAAGGCAGCAGCAAATCTTGTCTCTGGAGGCTTGCTATCCCGCCTGCGGGCAAGTCTACGTTGGGTGCACCATGCTAGTCAGCATTTGCATGGAACTCAGCTGGAGGCTCATGCGACCTCTCTGCAACTCCTGGACGCTTACATGTCTGTCACAGCCTCTGTATCGTCTCGTCATAATGTCATGATGGAATTCCCACCCACGCTTGCTGTGGATGCTGCTTCATGCGCTCTTCGTAGTGGCGATGTGGGTCGCGCCGTTGAGCTGCTGGAGCAAGGCAGGACTATCATCTGGACCCAGATGGCACGACTCCGCACGCCTCTCGATGGCCTCCAGACTTGCGGCGATCATGCGCTGACTCTGCACCTGTTCATGGCAGGGTTATGCATAACCATGGTGGACTACAGGTGTGATGGTTATGCATAGATGTTGGTTGTCCCAGACGTTATGCATAATGGCCTCGAGCCCAACCTCAGCCCTGTCACAGTTCAAAGTTAGATCTGTGATCAGGCCCAGCCTCAGCACTGTTACCGCGCGGTCCAAAGCCAGATCTGTGATCTCGATAACATGTGTAGGCTTCTTTTCTTCCGTTGACGGTCCCTTCATTCAGATGCTTAATCGAGTCTGACATATCCCTAAATAGATATTCAAAAAAAAACACATTCATAAACAATCTATCCAGCGATGGTGTGAGCAGCTATACTGGCGGCAACATAAGTAAGGCACTGGTTTCTATTCCTGTTGCAGCGCTGGGGGTGACCACAAACCCATCCCACATTGCCGTGAATGCGTCTCGAATGCTCCTCCGAAGAGCTGCTTGCCGTCTCGCATACCCTTTGATACCTTCTGTTTCAGCAGCAGGCAATTCGACTCTCCGGTCTGCCTGTTCATCCCACCACATGGCATGCCAAGACAAAAATGCCCTGACACGCCGCATTTCCTCTAGCAGAAGTTGAACCTCCTCCATCCAACGATTCGCGCATGCCCTTGCTTTACACCATTCAATTCGTAACGCTGCAGGACAATTTCAAAATCATATGGATCCTGATGAAGTAAAAACTACGCACCATCTGTGAGAACCTCTCCCGCAGCAGAAACACCATGCGTCTTCCAGATCCATGAGAGCGTCCTGATTGCCCTCTGATTGTCCTGCCTCACCTTCTGACATGCTACGGACATGTGCTTGCTCAAGTATCGGAAAGACCTCCTGCCAATGATGTTCTCCGAGCGTCTCATGCAGATTTTTCAGGGCGTTCCTTGCCCTGCGATATCTGTCTGCAGCCTCTACGACGTTGCAGTTCAACCTTTCCGATGACGGCGGAGGCACGCGTGTTCGCTCGTTGGCCACGAATATTTGCGTCCTTGAATTTATACAGATGAGTACGTAAGAGGAGATGGCGGCGGAGGTCATCAAGTGCATCAAAGGATTGTCCTCAACGCAGTTCCCATTCAAAGCGACAGAGCCGTTCATCACATACTGCATCTCGGGTGTGCTGCTTCAACTCGGAGGGAAGGAGTAGATTGATCTCATGTGCCTTCTCCTCAAAGGTTCCTGAACTAGAACTGCGGGTAGTTCGAATGCGTGATACCGAGGGCATGTATAAGAGCTGGACTTGACACCATTGCTCAACCTTGCGCTGCAGAGTGTTCATCCGATCCTGTATCTTTGAACGCTGAAGATCGGTTGAATGAGCGCCAAGGGCTGAAATGTCCCGTCTGAGCCTGTGTCTAAATTACGAAGTTAGTCCAGCGCGTTTGAGAAATAAAGAACAATTTAAACTTACTGTTCTTCCTCTATTCCGATGCCTGTTGAAATAAGTACAGTAGGCGATATCTCACTATGAAGAGAATGATCGACGCCACGCTCGAGATCTTCAGCCTCGTTCTGGGAGAGACTCAGCCTTACAGATGCCTGTGTCATAGCTACATGATCATTGTCAGTTAAATAGCGCTCAGTATGAAACACTGACTCACTTGTTGTGGTTGCACCGAAGGGATTCGTCATGGACATGTCCACTTCCCACTCTTCGATAGCGATTTTCCATCGTGACACCTCCTCTGGCCTTTCTGCGACGAGGGTGTTGTCAAACTCATGAAAATCGCGCTGGTGCTGGTCACGTTCAGGTATAGCCACCTTGAGTTTTCGCAAAAGACTAACACCTAAATTGCCGCCATTGTCAAATGGCGTTCACAACTATGGCAAGCTAAACACGACTCACCCAGATTGGTAAGTTTCTTCCAATTAAAGTCGCCAAAGTGATCGTCGAGAGTATCACGCCGAGAGCCTGGTCCCATTTCGCGTGTACTTGTAGCCACAGGGTTGATGTTAGCCCAGCCTCGCTCAGGAGCCTCGCCATCGGTGCGTCCCATACCTCTGATGAGATTGTGTGAATAAGTAATCTGGCATGCTAAGATATGTGCCGGAAGATGGAACTTGGGGACAAGAAACGTGATGAATTTGTTGGAGCGATTGAATCGAATATGATCGGGGTACTTGCGCATTCGTTCTTGGAGATTCTTACTCCACTGGCAGGCGATGTCGTATGATATATTGAAAACAAGAAGTTCCTTTGCGTACTGTATGGTGGAGCAAAAGAGATAATCCATATTGACGTATCTGCGAATACCATGTAAGAATAAAAATGAAGCAAATGGTAATAAAAACGCACTTTTCCCCCTTCTGAAGGTCTCCAACGGCGCACGGTCAGTTTAAAGTTATGACGCGCACAATCCACTGTTCCAGCGCCCGTTGCTGCAAGACCACGGGAGTTCTTCGTCTCCGCTAGGTTCACAGCATTGTGACTTGTACATGTACTTTTCTATTTCAAAAATTAGCCTCTACATCGACTCTGATTCCAAAGAAACCGGTACACACCTCTTGCGGCTGCTTGCCGACTTCATTAAGGAAGGTCTTGTATCCCTTTTCTTCTACAACGTATGACCATCCATTTCTCAGACCTGGATCAACCGCGTCGGAGGAAACGTTCTTCCGCGCTAAGCGAAAGTTCGCATCGATTGCCAGAAAAATGCCATAAAGCCATCTATTGGCAGAGAACTAAGTGAAACACCATACAACGAGGTTAAATTTACAAACCTTTTTTCAGGACTTGCATCCTCCCAGCCCTGTGGTAAGTTTTTGCGTGGCTGAGGACAAGCAGGGCAAAGGACGGCACAAGAACCAGGTTGAGTGGCACTGATACCTTCAGGATCATGCCCACGACCGAATCGTTTAAGCAGCGTCAAGTTCCGCCATTCTTTGATCATTCGAAGCAGTGCTTCGTAGCGATCCTGAACATGTGTGAGATTTGCAGCCTCCACTGAAATAAATGCCCACTTACCTTGGGACGATTGATGCCAGAGTTATCAGATAGCCGTGACAGTGTTTGCCAGCATTCAAAAGCCGATGCCTTTGATTCAAATGTGAGAATATGGAAGTGGTGAAGGAGCCGAAACATTGCAGCTGTTTTAGGATGAAGAGACGTTGCTGGAAACCACCGGACACGGAGGAGCTGAGTTGGGGGTGATTGAGCTGTCTCACATCCACAGAAGTCCACTGCAACTGAATGTACGCCATTGATATCGAGAACCACAAAGTCTTCATGAAACGCTGTTGACACTGGGTTGTAACAGCGTTCTCCCACGCGATGGCCAAGCTGAATTCTGAGACCGAGGGACTTGAGGCTAGCGTTCTCGAAGTGCCCATTAACCCAGTGCTAGAGTGAGTTTATTTAAGTAACAGATTCACAAATTTAAACAAAGAAACCAACCTGAAGTCGATGTAACGGACTTTCCTGATGTCTTGCCAATGTACACCCTTTGCAATACAAAGCCGTGCCAAAACAATCCCGACATCGGTAGTCTGGATATCCCTGGCATCCATCCCGGCCCTCGCAGACTTGATCAAAAATGTAATCGCCACGTCCATCCAACCGAAGAAGTTCGAGAAGAAAGGTTTCGCGTTCTGGAACCCAAAGTAAAAGAGGATTATCCTGACAAGCGGTGTCAGTACCACAGTAACCATTGAACCAAGGATATATCTTACACCAGCTGTGCGTTTTCGCTTTGTAGGTTCAGAAGTTGTATCAGCGATGTGGTCATCATATGCAGTATATGCAGCATCCAAGTTGTCGTCAAAATTGAATTCAGGTCGGGTTTGCGAAGGGACTTCAAGCTGGAGGCCAGAAGCGATGCCATCATTTGTCTGTGAGCATGTATAGTTAGTTTGCATTGTAATACGACCAGGTCCTGTGATTGTGTGTGACTGGACTTTGTGGTAAAGAAGTCGAGTAGCGGCATTGGTCTGCTCAGCTAGTCGTAATTGTGAAGCCTGTTGGCGGGCAGCATCCTGTGCAGCGTGATGGGCTCAGTTAAGGTCATACCACGCTTTCGTGAGTTTGTCGTGTTCATGTCTGCGCTTGCTTCGGGCCATAGTGTTGATTCCGTTGAATGACTAGTAGAATGATAAGCTGTATTATTGGTGCTTGAGCGTGGGTTTTGGTCCGACTCAATACTGGTTCTAACAGCAGTGTTCGAGCGTGGGTTTTGGTCCGACTGCATACTGGTTCGATTGTCAGTAGCTTTCTTCCTTCTTTTGAACCAACTTAAAGACTAGTACTATACTACAGTACTATCAACCACAAGCATGGCCCGTCCCATCATTCACAAAACTCCCGAGGCAAAATTAGCCGCTGCTCAGTGAAAAGCGCCGGCGCTATTATGCTAAGTATGTCACATCTTATATGAATTATTTCCGAGCGTTTCTGACTCACAGGCTTGTCCCAAAAGAAATAGAGAAATTATTCTCAAAAGACGGAGGGAACTTCACAGTCCTAAGCATGACACGAAGGAATCGCGAAAGGAATCGCGAAAGCTCTTGAAAGCTATCTCAAAAGCCCTGCATGGCTCTACCAGTGATGAGGACTCTGGGTCCGAGTCTTTGGAACCTGATGACGAGAATTCTTCTGATGACATTGACCTGTATGTCCCTTTTTATATAAATAGAAACATATGATGCTTATTATTCAACAGATCCGATCTCACACAATGTTTGTTCGCTCTCAAGATCATCAAGGACGAAATGTTGGCATTGACGTGGACGGATGATCCTGGCGCCTTCGTTCAAGGTGTCTTCCAAGAGTATGTTAAGACCCTGGATAACAGCGCTAAAGGTGATGTCACCATCCTTGACACACCATTGGCTACGGTTCAGGGCTTACTCGACCGTGTCATTCCCATCCAAGATCAAATTCTTAATTTCTGTGGAATTTCACCTGAGTGGCGAGTGGTTGACTCTGTGTCCCGTTTCCTCAGGACTATTATTGCATATCTAGAGGATATCCTATGTATGTTGACATGTGATGGACCTTCCGAGCTCGCATTGGCCCACTCAATGGGAGAGTTTATGTACCAGAAAGGCATCAGAATTTGATGATGTTCTCAACCGCCCACTTGTATTATTTTTTTGGACTTCTTCCAGTCAGAGAATTCAAATGTCTAGCGCATTGTGTAACTGTACATATAGCCGCAGTAATAACACATGGTTCAATTTTTCAATGACTACAGTTGGTGGGACAATATAGAGTTCAGGCTCCGAAAATTTGGCAGAACCTTATGTCCATTATTCCCGTCAACGCCCACATTACGGAAAAAAAACACCAATCAGGTCAGGCCGCCGTCATCAGTAAGTAGTATGTTCCCATCTTATGACATGTTACTGATAAAGGAATGCCGGCGGCTACTATCAGATGCCAGGATCTCAATGGACATCTGACGAGCAAAAGTCATACTTGCAAGATTTATACAGTAATTTCCTGAAAGCACAGACCCAAGGGAACGTGTCGGCCTTCTGGCCGGGGGTTTATCTCACTTGGTTTGAAAGATGGCCCGAAATCAATTATGTATTTCCGGACACGTCAATGCATGGGTTTCTAACAGAGGAACAAAATACGTTATTGGGGACAGCTGTAGATAAAAGACGTCAGGTGCGAGTAGCAAGTTCTTGTGCATAATTTGTTCATATATTCAAGCTCAAGAACAGCAAATCAGGACCTGGTTCAATTATAGATCACAACGTAGTGGACGTGCCTCAGTCAATAAAATGACAAAATCCATCCATAAGATGATGGGAAACAAAGTGAAGGGGACTCGGGTTCACAGCGCCGCCGAAATCTTTTCCAAAACAGGTTTCGCGACCGATGTCCGTGATCAGCTAGATGAGGCTATTGCTTCAGGCTCAGTTGTTACAAAGGCCGAAAGGCTTAACACTTTGAAAAAGCTTACAAAAGAGGCATATGAAAACGCACATCCTGAGGTGAAAGCACTATGCTTGGCGAAAGTGCAAGAAGAACATATGACAAAAGCTAGTGAACTGCTCAATCCAAGAACACGAGAGCGGACAAATGCAGAACTAGCGAAGTGCGTTGGTCTCATCTTACGAGAATGTTTGGCTCATAGTTACCAAATAGGGCTCTGGAAGAATGCACTGGTCCCATCGCACACTTCTTGCAAGCCGTCCATGAGATGACTGGCTTCCACTGGACTATTCTGGGTGCTGGACCTGACCCTCGATACAATGGTGATATCAATGTCATGAGGTGAGCACAGTTTCAAACCGCACCTGCTACCTACTGATATTTCAAAGTTACCATACAGGAACCAACGCGTACGGGCAAAACTGGAAGCAGGCCACTCCCGATTTTGATGATAAGCACCTCAAGCCATATGTTGCCTTCATTTCGAGTCTTTTTCGTAAGTTTTCAAGCTTCTTCTTCCTTATCATAGACTTACACAACAAAGCGGAACACATCAGGAAGACGCGCGCAGCTGACTATGTCCTCCCAACCCCCTCATCGACTCTTGGAACTGAAGCCAACCCAATTGCTGGGGAGTCGCAGTCTTCTAATGCCGGCCAAAACCTTCCGTCAACCTCGGCATTGATACGTTCACCTCACCTGCTTCCTGGCACTGCGCAAACACCTATTCCTGACATTGGAAACGTCCACCCACCTCCTGCTCCTAGTTGGTACCCAACTCAGCACCCGGATGAGCTTATTTCCTGGGACGATGGATATGATTTTGGCGGATCAGGCGACTTTGGAATGCCAGGCTTTCAGAACCCCTCCAGAGCCAGCGTCATGAACGTTTCAATGCCATCATTGAGTCTATCACCTTTGATTTCGCCCACCTCACTTTATACTTCTCCTCCACGCCTTCACCCACAGCTTTCTGCTACTGGCTTCGCATCATCAACTCCTCCCTCTGACTCTCCCGCACCCTTCTTCACCCCACCCGCATTTACCTTCCCTACACTCCCAGCCCCCGTACCAACACACGATTCTTCTACTTCAGCTCCCTCTGACTCTCCAGCACCCTTCTTCACCCCACCCGCATTTATCTTTCCTACACTCCCAGCCCTCGTACCAACGCCCAATTATTCTACTTCCGCCCCCGCTTCATGTACCACCATCAGTGTGGGAGTCAGTCACGGTGACGCTGCAGTGTATGGGCAGAGTCTCTCTAACCTTGTAGGCACTGCAGAAAACAACTCTGCAGATGCAAGTATCGAAGCATTAGATACCTCAGGTATGGGAACACCTGATGCCACTGCAGTAGTAGAAGCGGCAACTCGAGTCGACGCCATGAACAATGACATTACCACTACCTCTTCCAAACCCAAGGGCCGTCCTACCACAGGCAAGCACATGCGACAGGTCCCCGCAGACTCCGAAATACCCAATGACTCGAACAGTACGCAGCCTGTCAGGAAAACTGGACGCATTCGAACGGAGACCACTCGATTGACGCAGGCCAACAACATTGGCCAAAATCTCAAGCGTCCACAACACATCAAGCCCCAGAGCGAGCGTCCTAAGAAAAAGTAAGTGTCTTTGTTCTACCTTTGCCCTGGCTCATATATTTCACACAGGAAAGCAACATAGTTGCATCGCTATTGGTAGAATTGTTTTCTTGCAGAACACGTATATACCTTAATCTTTCTTGAATGCATGTAATAGATATTTTTGTGAACAAGCCTTTTCATTTGTTATGTTGTTCGTCGTGTAAGGAATACATTAAGCAACGCAAAACATGTAAAACAGACATGCGAGACATACTATTACAAGTAAACAATTGCCGCAACGAACAGCGAAAGACTACACTAATAACTAGAAGTGAGGACTTGTTAGAAATCATGCTCAATTGAAGGACTTAGAAAAATATCCATTGCGAGATCTAGATGAAGATCCAGCAAGGCTAATCGAGCAAGAAGCAGAGAGGGAAGCCAGGAACGGATACGAAGCAGCAGATTCACGATCAGGATGGCCAAATTGAGGCGCTAATAACCAGCGGGAAGCGCTCGACACCGTTATGCATCATAGGCACCGTTATGCATAAAGGCATCGACAGTCGAGGATTAGCATCAACCATGCATAACGGAAATATCTGTTACTAGCCTAGATTATGCATAATTAGGACAGTATAGCCTGGTGAATCTCTTCTACAGTTCCATTCCAGTCTTTCACTAGACGTCTGTACCGAGTCTCTTCTGCTTCAGCATCAACTCTTCGGGTGTCTTCTGACTGACTCGCAGGAGGTTTGTCAAGGAGGGAGCTGAGTTCTCTGAATCTCTTCATCAGAGTCCAGGCTATACTGTCCTAATTATGCATAATCTAGGCTAGTAACAGATATTTCCGTTATGCATGGTTGACGCTAATCCTCGACTGTCGATGCCTTTATGCATAACGGTGCCTATGATGCATAACGGTGTCGAGCGCTTCCCGCTGGTTATTAGCGCCTCAATTTGGCCATCCCGATCGTGAATCTGCTGCTTCGTATCCGTTCCTGGCTTCCCTCTCTGCTTCTTGCTCGATTAGCCTTGCTGGATCTTCATCTAGATCTCGCAATGGATATTTTTCTAAGTCCTTCAATTGAGCGTGATTTCTAACAAGTCCTCACTTCTAGTTATTAGTGTAGTCTTTCGCTGTTTGTTGCGGCAATTGTTTACTTGTAATAGTATGTCTCGCATGTCTGTTTTACATGTTTTGCGTTGCTTAATGTATTCCTTACACGACGAACAACATAACAAATGAAAAGGCTTGTTCACAAAAATATCTATTACATGCATTCAAGAAAGATTAAGGTATATACGTGTTCTGCAAGAAAACAATTCTACCAATAGCGATGCAACTATGTTGCTTTCCTGTGTGAAATATATGAGCCAGGGCAAAGGTAGAACAAAGACACTTACTTTTTCTTAGGATGCTCGCTCTGGGGCTTGATGTGTTGTGGACGCTTGAGATTTTGGCCAATGTTGTTGGCCTGCGTCAATCGAGTGGTCTCTGTTCGAATGCGTCCAGTTTTCCTGACAGGCTGCGTACTGTTCGAGTCAGTTGGGTATTTCGGAGTCTGCGGGGACCTGTCGCATGTGCTTGCCTGTGGTAGGACGGCCCTTGGGTTTGGAAGAGGTAGTGGTAATGTCATTGTTCATGGCGTCGACTCGAGTTGCCGCTTCTACTACTGCAGTGGCATCAGGTGTTCCCATACCTGAGGTATCTAACATGCTTCGATACTTGCATCTGCAGAGTTGTTTTCTGCAGTGCCTACAAGGTTAGAGAGACTCTGCCCATACACTGCAGCGTCACCGTGACTGACTCCCACACTGATGGTGGTACATGAAGCGGGGGCGGAAGTAGAATAATTGGGCGTTGGTACGAGGGCTGGGAGTGTAGGAAAGATAAATGCGGGTGGGGTGAAGAAGGGTGCTGGAGAGTCAGAGGGAGCTGAAGTAGAAGAATCGTGTGTTGGTACGGGGGCTGGGAGTGTAGGGAAGGTAAATGCGGGTGGGGTGAAGAAGGGTGCGGGAGAGTCAGAGGGAGGAGTTGACGATGCGAAGCCAGTAGCAGAAAGCTGTGGGTGAAGGCGTGGAGGAGAAGTATAAAGTGAGGTGGGCGAAATCGAAGGTGATAGACTCAATGATGGCATTGAAACGTTCATGACGCTGGCTCTGGAGGGGTTCTGAAAGCCTGGCATTCCAAAGTCGCCTGATCCGCCAAAATCATATCCATCGTCCCAGGAAATAAGCTCATCCGGGTGCTGAGTTGGGTACCAACTAGGAGCAGGAGGTGGGTGGACGTTTCCAATGTCAGGAATAGGTGTTTGCGCAGTGCCAGGAAGCAGGCGAGGTGAACGTATCAATGCCGAGGTTGACGGAAGGTTTTGGCCGGCATTAGAAGACTGCGACTCCCCAGCAATTGGGTTGGCTTCAGTTCCAAGAGTCGATGAGGGGGTTGGGAGGACATAGT